>JAUESH010000039.1:16810876-16822785 GCA_032275165.1 Synergus magnus
GTTTAACTCATGTTTTTGACCATGCAGGCAGCTATTACAAAGTAGCCCCTTCATAACTTTTCGAATCGCCCCCCCCCAAATTCAGTTTCTGGATCCGCCCTTGATTGCATCATCGGGTTGCATAGGATATTTTATGATTTTCAAAGTCCCTAAACATTTGTTAATGTCTAATCATGATAGCTTTAATGTTGATAATGACATTTATAACCATGCAAGAACCTGGGAAACCATTTGTTTCACGTAAATAACAAATTATACATTAGTAAAATATAATTTTGGTAAAGATTATAATATATAAGATTTATTATTATAATATAAGATTTATTACTATAAAAAGTTTTTGATGAAGTAATATTTTCTAAAGATTGATAACAACAATTATTCACTTATCACAAATGTAAGAAATATTCATGCCAAACAATAAAACAATGCATTTTTAATTCATTAGCAGAAATATATCCAGGGGCGTTTTCAACGACCAATTCTTATATCCTATGATGGCTACAACAACTGGTACTTTCCACGACTTAAAATTACATTTTTTTTTTCATCAGATTTTCATCAATTAAATGTCTTCTCTGACAAAAAGCAGACTAATTATTAAATATATATGAATCCTTTTGCTCTAACAAGGAAACATATCGAAGTGTCAGTAACCGATTTCAACGAAACTTTGTTAAAAAAAAAACTTCGTTACAAAAAAGTAAGAGATACGTATTTTTTTTTTATCGGCTGATAAACACTTTGAAGATGTTAAAACCATCCCCAAATTTCACCCCCAAAAACAGTTTTTTCATGGTATCTCTGTTTCTATACAATTTTTTTTTTTGAAATCAATTGGAGATCGTTTGTTATTGAACGACGATATTAAATACATCATTTGGATCTCCAAGATTCGCATCCCTTATTTTTTATAAGGGTAAAAGTGTTTTTTTTTTTTAAATTTTTTCTCTACAAACATTCTAGAAATCGTCAAATATTTGTAAAAATAATTTTATTCTAAATAAAATAAGATTCTGAAGTTGACGTGTTTCGTTATTTTTTAGAAAAATGCATTTCAAGAGGTTAAACTACCTCTTGTTAATATTTTTTACTTTTCTTTGAAAAATGTTGTACATAAAACTAAAGTAAGTGTACTTACAGAGATACCATGAAAAAACTGTTTTTGGGGGTGGTTTTAACCCCTTCAAAGTGTTTATCGGCCTGATAAAAAAAAATACGTATCCCTTACTTTTTTGTCCTCTACAACATAGAGAAGTTTCATTGAAATCGGTTACTGACACTTCGATATGTTTCCCTGTAAGTATCGGTCAGCAAAGTAGAACTTGGATTTATTTTCAAATAATCATGTCTTTCGCCTTATATCCTCAGATTACATACATTACATCCTCGGATACTTTATCACTTCCAAAGTCACTGATAATTCGTTATATGCAGTGCTTTATATTTGTTGATTATCGATTTTTTTGTTAAGTATGGCTCAGTGAGAAAAAATGTAATAATTTTGCAAAGTGGTTGCAATTGCTCAATGTATTGCTACTTATGTAGTGTTGAGTTTGCAACCCAATGAGTGATCGGGAACTGGTTAAAATTTCGAATATTAAAATTTTTAGTCATTTAATTTTGTTTTCATTAAAAAAAAAATGTAATAAAGTTACAAATTTGGGTATGATTAAAAATGCCACTTTAAGATGCAGTTAAAAATTGCAACCCATTTGAAGATTAGGATCGTATGTAAATGCACAATTTTCCGCATTTTTAGTAGTTTTGACTTTTTTATTCATTCAAAAAATATAATATTTTTTCAAATTTGAATTAGCAGCAATCAAATTCGACTTTAATTTATAATTAAAAATTTCAAACCTCTCAACAAAAATTGTTTGCATGGTGGTTTTTGGCCAGTAGGGAGGAAATGTCTTGAAATATCCCCCTAATCTTCTCCATATTTTCAAGCATGCTTTTTATAAACTTTGCTATATATAAAATTACAGAATAATAGTTTCTAGTGAAGAAAATTTTTTTAGATATTCTCTTTTAAAGTTTAAAATACTTCATCTAGACTTCTGCATAAGCTTCTTAGAAATATTTTACAAGGAACATTACCCAAGTGTCCGCCTCCGATTTGATTCGTTGTGAAGTATGTTTTAGAGCACTGAAAAATAAGGTACACGTCAGGGCTGAGATTGTAAACAAAAAGGTGGGTAGACCCTACTTTGTTCACCGGGGGGAGGTGTATTTAAAAAAATTTTCATTTTAAAAAATGCTATTATTTATTTGTAACAAATAATTTATTATATTTATATTATTTATGTATTATATTTATATCTTTTCACAATATCCTGAAATCTGAGATTAGGAATCTGAGATCAGTGAAAGCAACTTAAAACTAGCTTTTCCAGTAGCCGGACTACTTTAAATGTAAATTGTAGAGTAATAATCCTACTGGAAAAGAGTCCACATTAGTAATTCGTCGGGATCATATTTTGGTTTATTTCTTGCTTTCGAAACAGAAGAAATCGCTGAATGGTGCCCTGCAGCTATCCATTTCTTAACGTACGAAGCTTGTGCAAAATTATGGGCGGGTGGTCCATTCGTTTTGATATAGAGCAATGCTGCTCATCTTTTTATACCGAGGCTGCAGCGGTCAACAGTCATGATCAGATTCATAGCACTAAAGCCGCGTTCCCAATCAGCAGACGATACTGGGATGCACTCGGTTGCAGTAATGAGAGGTTGAAGAAGACAATGTGTAATTTTTCCACCATTTCCTACAAATTCCCTAAATCCTCTGATAGATTCTCTCTCACTGATGGAGAATTGGTTTGCAAGTCGCATGATGCTTTCTTCCGCAAAAAGTGCATTTTCTATGTCCGCTTCTGACCAAGTGCATGGATCTAATACTTGTAAGTTCTGTAGCAGTAAAGAATAATCCTTTTGCCATGCATTCTGCCGTGTACAAGCATTTTTAGCAGCAGTTGT
Source organism: Synergus magnus (assembly GCA_032275165.1). Classification (NCBI taxonomy): domain Eukaryota; kingdom Metazoa; phylum Arthropoda; class Insecta; order Hymenoptera; family Cynipidae; genus Synergus; species Synergus magnus. The sequence continues at coordinate 16,813,856 of JAUESH010000039.1, forward strand.
GTTAAGTTTACTCGATTTGGTCTGATGAGATGCTTGCGTAGTGAGGAGTCTGGAACGCATATTGTCTGCCAAAGTTTCATAGAATTTTTTGGCATCAATTTTCAGATTGCACTTTTGTTCTGCATGTAGCTGTACGCCTGCAAAAGAGCCAAGTTCGATAGCTTCAATAGCTTCTTTCGCGTAATTTCCATGAGTTTCTTTTCTTTCCTCAAAGACAGCAATTTGTCTAATAAGGAAATTGTGTGCTAAGACAAGCGTCGTACTTTTCCTTTAAAACATTAGAGACAATTCTGACAATTCAACCAGAGCATCATAAAGTAAGGCCAAATTGTAGACAAACTCGTGAGGTGATAGACGTGCAGCCAAACCGCGGAACGTAGCACTTTCCTTAGAGTTGTTTTTATTGGACTCAGATAAGAAGTGTGCATGTAGCGCAGGATATGATACCCAGACGGCTCTCACGGAGCGAACACTTGATGCTACCCAACGGGTATCCAATATTTTACCGATGGTTAAAAGCTGAAAGCAGAGGTCAGAAGCAATGGTTTCCAATTCGCGCATATTTTTAGGTGATGCATGATAAATTGTATAAAATTTATCCATGAAAATCTTGAATTGGTTGATTCCCATAACTTTATTAAGAGTATCATCAACAGCCAACTCAAGACGGTGAGCACTACAGTGCCATACTATAAGATTTGGAAACAATTCTCGAAGTAGCGTCACAAGACCAGATTTCCTACCTAACATAGCAGATGCACCGTCTGATACAAAACACACGAAAATATCTCTTAACAAGTCTTCTCTAATTCCATGATATTTTAGGCAATCTAACAATAGCTTTTTTAGACCCTCTGCAGACGCGTCAGTCACTTCCACCAAAACGAATTGCAAAGTTTGATTTTTACTGCCGGCAAAGTTCCCTTTCAAGTAAATGTTCATTGTAGATTTTTTACTTTCAGTTTGGCTTTCATCCACAATAATAGAAATTTTTGGTTTTTTTCTTTCAATATTTCTACTACTTTCTTCCTCATTTCGCTGCCAATAAATTTTGTTATATTTGCACATGGAAAACGAAAATGCAGGATTCTCCCAAGATCTACCCCATTTGCCTTTTGCAAGTCTATTTTATTTTCGAAGTCAGAAAAACTTTGGCAAGTTTTTGCCTGCTTATATGCGATGCGAAATACTCTTTCTGTAGAGTCGTGTATACTTTTTGTTTGCTCGACAACACAACTTTGTAAAGTTTTCTTCTTTTGTTCTTCCGAAATCTGTAGTGCTATTTTATGAGATTGTGAATCTCTATGTCTATAGACCTTGTTGCGCAGACGCTTTTGGAGCTGTGATTTGGTACCTGTACCAATTAATTGGGAACCTTAAATCCAATCCGAAGAAATTTTGTATCCGTTACTCGTCCATGCGCCCAAATTTGAGATTTCAGAGCAAGTCGAACATCTCATTGTTTTATTCTCCAAAATCAGCCAAGGGTTGTCACGCTTAAACTCAATTGCTAGCTGCTTCGTCCAGCCGTCAGGGATGTGCTCTTCTTCTTTTCTATGTTGAGTATCATCAATATTAGCCGCCTCTTTATCAATATGACTATCAATTTCCGTATTACGAAGTCTTTTAAAAGGATCTTTTTTGCCTCCACCATTGTCCTAAGAAAGTAAAAGATATTTGAATATCCAGCGAATTTTTTTATTTAAAATAGACAAATATAGATTTTTATCAACTCCTGAATATTTACACTTTTAAAATAAAGTTATAAATATAAGAAAGGAGTCAATAAAGGACCCATTTCATGTCACTTCGAAAATCATTTATTCAGTATTTTTGGAATTTTAAACTGACGATTTTATTTTAGGTTGGTTTCTAAGAATAGAAGACTCAAATATGTAGTTGAAAATATATAAATATATAAGGCAAAAGAAAAATACAAAAATCCTAACCTGAATTTAACCTCACTTACCGAATCAATATTGTTACTAAGATTAGCTGTAGCAGGCGATTCAGGAATGCAAAGATTATTTGGAGGAAGGCTTCGTGTAAGAAAAATTGTTAAGTACGTTTGTATCCGCGGCATTTCAATTTTTGTAACACATTAAGCAGACAATCGCTATCAAAACAAATTCACAAATTAATGTGCACGCGCAAATTTCAGTTCCATGTGAGGTTAGGTAAGGCGCTGCCAGCCAGTAAACATCTTAAATATCGATAATCGAACAATCGAGTATTTAAAAGTAGACAAGAGAATAACGTAAAGTGGTTTAAAAACCAGTTTCAGGAATTTTTTAATTCAAGAAATGTTAAATTAAAAAAAAATTTTTGCGTTTTGAAAAAAAGGTGGGTAGGCCCGGCCTACCCTGAAAAAAAGGTAAGTAGGCCGGGCTTCAATGGCCTCTATGCAATATCAGGCCTGGTACACGTATTTTTTAATACGTGCCCAAATTCATATTTAGGGGGTGAAGTCACCCTTCAAATTTTCATAGTGATTACTTGAGAAATATAATTTTCAGTGAAATTAATCATTTAGAAGGCAGGGTAAACATTGTTCAAACTTAAATTATGTTAGTAGATTGCAGTGACATATTTATTTTCCAACTATCACCCCCTTAGACGGGGGGCTAACTACCCCCTGTGGCTAACATACACAAAAATTCCTGATTTTCATTCAAGTCAAATTTTATTTTTAAATGATTAATGAAGTGGTATAACAAAAATACAAGACGTTATATCTTTTTACACTCCGTTTCAGATTTAAAGAGGGTAAACTACCCTTAATTTAAATTTTTATTTCCTTAAACATTTTTAACAGTTTCTCTTTAATGGTCATAATGGAAATTATCTTCAGGACAGGAAACCCAGCGGGCATGAAATTTAAGGACGTTTTTAGAACGTTCTAAAGACGTTTTTAGGACGTAATGTTTAAAAGACGTTTTTAGAACGTCCAAAAAAACGTCCTAAGTCAGGTCAAAAAACGTCCAAACAACGACCAATGTTCCAAATACGTTCTAAACACGTCTTTGGAACATATTACGTTTTTAGAACGTTATTTGGCCTGACTTAGGACGTTTTCAGGACGTTCTAAAAACGTTTTGAGACATTCGTGCCCGCTGGGAACATTGTGATAATAGAAAATATTGTAGTCAAAATATTGTTCACAAGCAATTATCCTCTCCGAAATATAAAAATCTTTTTCAGTACTCATGGTATAAAAGTGGTTATGTAGACAGCGCGACACAAGATTTTGAAAATCACGTAGATTTTGCCTTTGGAGAATCTTCGCAAGTAAAATGTGCATATTGTGATGAAACACCAGTCATTAGATGTTCTCGGTGTAAAAAATCATTGTGTATCGAACATTTCTTTCACGATCACCATATGTGTAATAAATATGAAGAATGATATCTCGTACAGTATATGTAAACGCCGTAAAACAATTTATTTTCTACAACATATTATAGGAAATAAATAAAATTAATTTCTGGCCAATTTCATATACCATAATAATAAATTTGTAACACTTAAAATGCTGCATGAATGCGAAACATGGTTTGAGGGTGGTTCACCCCCTTCGAAATAGCATGCAGGTGCCTCATGCTATTAGACTGCGATGTTTTCTCTTGTATCAAAATGTTTCCTGCCCTGAAGATAATTTCCACTATGACCATTAAACAGAAACTGTTAAAAATGTTTAAGGAAATAAAAATTTTAATTAAGGGTAGTTTACCCTCTTTAAATCTGAAACCGAGTGTAAAAAAATATAACGTCTTTTATTTTTGTTATACCACTTCATTAATCATTCAAAAATAAAATTTTACTTGAATAAAAATCAGGAATTTTTGTGTACGTTAGCCACAGGGGGTAGTTAGCCCCCCGTCTAAGGGGGTGATGGTTGGAAAATAAATATGTCACTACAATCTACTAACATAATTTAAGTTTAAACAATGTTTACCCTGCCTTCTAAATGATTAATTTCACTGAAAATTATATTTGAATGAAATTAAAATTCAACATATGTTCGCAATAAATACTGTCTCAGTTTGTCTTTTCATTCCGATTCTCAAAGGGTCTCACCGGGTTTCAATGCAAAAACGGCCCTAAAGCCAAATGAGGTTTTGTACCAACTAATTGAAGGCACTTGGCTTAAGATTTTTTTTCCCGAAGCCTCAGCCCGATAGCCGCCATATTGGATGAGTAATCGTTGATTATATGAGTTTCGTTTTTCGCAATTTTTAGCTAAACTAATCATCGGAAAAATCTGAAAAAATTCACAGTACTTCTTGGCATCAAGGGACGTCTCCGTAATTTTTTTGAAAATTTTTGCTTGCGAAATTCGCAATGAAAAAATTTGCAAAAATTTTTGCACGCAATTTTTTTACTTAAAAAATCCATTAGCAAAGTCGAGCTTTTCACCATTGATGAGTCCTCCAAAGACGCATATATCCTGATTTTTTCAGATTTTTAAAAAGTGTGGAATATTATTTTGTGAATTATAATTTTAATTCGAATCATAATTTTTCTGATTATTTTTTTCGACAAAACAAATATTTTATTGAGCCGATTTTTTTGTTTCAAAAGATTTTCGTTCTCACAATAAAATATTCTTTTCGATCAATTAATACTACACTTTTACTTTCTGTAAAAGTGAAAATTAAAAATATTTTAAACTTCGTATAGGTACATATTTTATTGAATGTTAACTCAGTTGCGTTTTTGGATTAAATTATCTCCAGACAATTTAATCTTTGTGTGTGAATGAGTATACCGTGGAAAAAATGTGGGAACACCATCTCATGAGCTTGTGGTAGTGGTTTAGGTTATAGACTCGCGTCCGATAGATCGTGCATTTAATTCCCCTCAGCATTGCGTGCGAAATTTTAAATGTTATATAAGCGTGAAAATTTACAAATATCGATTAATTATAAGTATATCCATAATGTTTTGTCGTGGATTGCTTTGCCGTAGGTGGCTTGGCAACCTAGTTTAAGAATTTTTATGTTTTTTAGCTGCACTAATCAAACTCTACTTTTAATCTGAAAGTTAAATTTATATTTTAATTTCTATCACTAATAAAGATTGAGGTATGTGAAATCACAACACTGATTTTATGGGAAAAAGCCATTCGGCATAAAAAACCCAGAATTTATTCAAACAAACTAAAGGTTAGAATAATCACGAAGGTGATTCCAATTCACCACAGGATTATTCGCAATAAGCAAGAGAACACAAATTCACAAAGAACAGAGGATTTACGAAATCACACCGGCGTTGGCGTCACACTCGCGGCCGCGGTACGCAATTCGGTTTGTAGTCAAGGAGACTGATTATTTGTTCGGTAAGAAGCCTAAGGGGGCTGAGATGCTGATGATCTCAGTAGAAACCCAAAGATACCGAGAAAAAACGTGGTAAAGCACGTGAAGCCTATGTTAGGCGATTGAGATAGCCGTGAGAGAAGTTAGAAAAGAACCCCCGGTGGGGAATAGCGAATGGCCTATGAGAAGGCGCTACGCGAGACTTGGAGTTCTGCACTTGATGCTTCGGCTGGCGAGAAACGACGACGACTGAGGCCAGTGTCTCCATTCCGTGGGATTTTTCGGCCCCCACTCCACGACCCACCAGCTCATGCTTTCTTTCTCTAGCAACAGGTTCGTGACTGTTTTAAGAGAAAGAAAGCATGAGCTCGTGGGTCGTGGAGTGGGGGCCGAAAAATCCCACGGAATGGAGACACTGACTGAGGCGAACCAACGCCGATCGCTCACACACAAACATACAATCTCCCACTCTCGCTCTTTCACAGCCCCCGTTCCTTCTACCTTCCAGTAGATTTCGATTCGTATTTCGCGCGTAAAGTCGAACATAAAGGTTCACAATGCAAGGTGTTACGACCTAACACATAATATATCTGCAAATAAACAATGTGCTTAATTAATAATTGTTTTTTGTAGATTCTACATATTTTTTTTTCTGCGGGGACACTACTCTATTGTCACAATACTATATATTCCTAAATTAAGAAAATATATTCTTTACGCTAGTTAGAAACTATCAAGTTAAGATAATGTACTATTCCCTCTGAGAATACATTTTCTCAGATCAAGAAAATATGCATTAGTTCCAATAGTCTAACAGCTGGCTACAGTAAAATGAAGCAATATTATACCTGAAAAAGGTTCGTTTGTGACCGGCAAAGCGAAAGCCCGATCGTCAGAAGGCGCCATTTTCTGTTGTCATAGGAAGGTATCTTGGGAATGCGCGGGAAACATGTCCGATGTGTCTCGGTGGGGTACTATTTGTTTCTAATGTTTCTATTACGATCAGTGGAGGTTGGTGGAGATGTTACGTGCAGGCCCGATGGAAATATTTTCTTTTATTTTTTATTAATTAAATTAATTCCTTTTATTCTAAAGACACGAAATTAAAACATAATTTCGCAGATATATAAATTCTGGGTCGAAAGCAACAAACGATTAACAAATCGTTTGACATACTTTTAAATCATTCAATGTACATCAAAAACGAATTCGGATCAAGTCTCGAAAAATATGTAAATAGTAAATAAGATAGAATTAAGTTGGAATGAAAGACAAATGAAAAGGAATGAATGATAAGAATGAACGTAACCCTAAATGCTCGCCGCGCTCGCATACATGAGTCATCACGTTGGATCTTAACTTCTACGGACGGACGTACAACTCCTATGCATGCTGCTTGGAGGTGCGCTATCGTTCCCGCCTCGCACCCTCCCTAACCGGCCTTCCGTATCATATTCGTCCTGCATTTTCTTCCGCATACCTAGAGACTCTGACCCATAATATAATCAGCTTACTAATGCAAACCAAATCAGCTAATATAATAGAACCAAATTATAAGTTCTATTCCTTAACGTTCTATTTAATAAATATTCAATCCCAAATTGAATTGAAAAATAGAACTCGCAATTTCTCAATAACCCAAATACCACAGAGGATTGCAAAGTACCAACCAATTTGGCAATCATCAATAACTCTTCAAATTCCTGATCATTACAAATCGTTCGAAGAAATCTAAATTTTATTGCAAGTTTGCAAATTCAACGAAACTGCAACTTCTCATGAGTCTCATCGTCCTAATTTCGAATATCCAACAAAGTAGTCCAACCAATCAGAAACCTTCTCGGATTAAGAAGTCTCCCGAATAGGAACTTTCGGAAAATCGGCGCCCGTCTCTGTAGAAGTTGATCGTTCAGTACAGTTTTCCGCGAGTTGCTCCTTGTATCACTCCGCGATTTCTGGATAACTCGTAATTAGGTACGCACCGGTAAATACAACGAGGATAGGGACCCCACAAAAGTTCTGCTCAAGGATCCTGAAGTCGGTTCGGTCAAACGAGGGGACGTTTAACACTTCAAAATTCAATCCGCTTTAAACGATAGCTTTCGGAGAAGCTAAGTCGATTCTCTTTCACCTCAAAAATTCGGAGAGGGGTTGGCGCTCGTTTCGTAGTACCCAAAAGGGTACGCTCCTCATCCCAATTACCTCGACAAATATCCAAGCATAGAGAATAGAGTGTTGGCGCTAGTTTCGAAGTACCCACAAGGGTACGCATTCTATTTTCAATTGGAATTTAATCGTGTGAAGATTATCGTACCGTTTTTCCGCTAGCAGCACGTTCTTGAGTGTTTCCTATAAGTGTCAGGGTGAAGTGAGGGGTATTGCATCTCCAGCATCAAAAGGATGCACATTTCATCTTGAATTAATTCGGCCTGCAAAATTCGTGAATTGAGTGTCGGGAATTTCGCGTACCCTCGTACCAGAACGGCCCCAGGATCAGGGATCTCCTTCTGAGATTCCCTATCGTCGGCTCACCCCATAGTCAGTGGCAAGAAACTCAAATTCAAACTCGAATCTCAAAACGAGTGGGAATTTGAGATCTAAGATTATAAGCCGGGATAACGTGAAAATCTTTAGGGAAGAAGTGTTAGGATTTAATCGCCGTCACTTCATCCGGTTCGAAGCCATCTAATAGATTTTTCGCGTCATCTCAGTGATATCTAGCGAAGCGTGGGAGCCAATTTTATCTGTGCATCAACCAAGAGTGTGTGTGGGCAATAGAGTACAATTTTTGGACTCAAGAAGTCAATATAAAATAATAAAAAATAATTTAGACCATAATTCTTTCACCCCTCTATTCCACATCTTTCATTGTCGTCCAACATACCGATAAAGTTATTGTATTGTTTTGGGAATTTATCTTTGTAATCACTGATCGGGGGTTGATAGAATATATTTACTGATTATTCCTTAATTCAAAATACTTGGTTCTCACTTATCCCCTCCCATTTTCAAGCAACTTCGTCCTCGGATGAGGATAGGCGATTTCGTATCCCGCAAAATAATTTAAAGAATTGAATTTTATAAGAATCTTCAATTCTTTCCTTTTGTAACTCTCCGACCTGCCGTTAAATTTTAAAACTATTTACAGTTAACTCGGAACATCTCTTTTAAAATTTTAACTGGTTCGTTACAGAGATGTCACGCGTGCGCGGCCAAAGAGACATTGTGTGGCAAAGAAATATCAAAGAATCGCAGGCTTGCCAGATTGGGCGACTTATCGCTAATTGGGCGACTTGGAATAGGCTTGCGGCGACAAGGAATTTAAAAAGTCGCCGGGCGACAAATTGGGCGACTTTTTATAGCACTTGGGCGATTTTTGCGATTAGGATTTCGATCAATACAAATTTGAGTTTCGTCTCTAAAATTCCAATTACAGCATTCCTTAATGAATGATACATGTAATTATTGTGCTCTCTGATTGGTTGATTCGTATTTGCATAAGAGAAATAATGTCTGTTGACAGCCAATCATAGGTGAGCATGGTGATCATTCGTTGGTGTACATTCATTGCTCCTTCTTATTGGCTGAAATATCTTCGACATTTGTTGACTAGAT
>JAUESH010000039.1:16822885-16838986 GCA_032275165.1 Synergus magnus
AATATTTATTATTGCAAGCGTAAAGTTGCGGAAAATAAATTGCTCTTATGGTAAAGTATCACATGCCCTTAAAGAAAAAGTATCATTACCGGCAAACAGGAAACGATTTTACCACCCTCCTTCTCTAAGAGAAAACAAGCCAGTAGCGCTAACTTACGGCTAGAAAATAAAGCTCACTTAATTCTACCCCTAGAATATAGGGGTAAATTCTTATCAACTAAAGATAAATTTAAATAAATATTCAAGTCTAAAAAAAATTTTAATGTCCAAATAAACATCATCAACTAACGATTTTTTTGGAAATTAATTAAGTTAAATAAAATCATTCATCTCCTTCAAAATTATGTGTGTCGAACTCTGAAAAGCTCATCCCATCATCCAACATTTGTTTTCGTAGTTTTTTAGCTTCACGACGTTCATCTTCCAAAATAGGATCCTTATCAATTCGCTTGAGATTTGGTAAAATTGTCAAGACTTTTATCCGATAAGTATTAAATTCCTCCTCTGCGTCGTCAAATTCAGAAAAATGAATCAAGGGGTTCCCTAATATCACCAGAGTTTCCAGCCCTTTCAGATTTTCGAGACCTCTCAATTCAGAGATCCTTTTAAGTTTATTGTTTCTCAAATTTAAATAACATAGTTTCACAGAGCCTTTCTGAAAACCATAGAGACTTGAAAGTCTATTATCTCGTAGATGCAAAATCTTTAAATTCACCAAATACTCGAGACCTTCGCATCTATCAATTTTATTTTCGGCGACGTAAAGACGAACAAGACTAGGAAAATATATTCCATTAATCGTCGAAAGAACATTTCCCCTAAGTTCGAGAACTTTAATTCTTTTTAGAATTTCAGGATTTAAGGTGACTTCTACAATGCGATTATAATTTAGTTCTAGTGTTTCCAACAAGGGATGCAATATACCTTCTGTGCCTGTTAAATTGTTTTTATTCATCGTTAAAACCTAAAATTATATAATTATTATATATAATTAAATAAATTATATATTAAATAAATATAGAAGAAATGTTTTCACTTAAACTAAATTTCATTAAAATGAAGCTTTTTCGAAACCTGTAAATAAGGCATTTCCATTTTCAAAGAACCAGTAAGATCATTTCGATCAGCTTCTAGCATTAGAAGAAATGTCATTGAAGATAATACTTGAAGTGACTCCATCGTGAGATGGTTACCAGAAACATTGACTCGAAGAACATTTTTAAATGTTGGAATAATGCTCACATCCGATAGATTTCTGTCAGAAGCATCTATCGCCAAAAAAGCATATCTCAAACCAGAATCACACTTTCCAAGTGTACAAAGGCACTCTGAAGCTTCAGAATGTGATAAAATTCTTGGTTTAACCTCAGAAACAGAGGATGATGAAAAATGTTGAACATTATGTTCTTCTTCTTCTTCCCCAGGATATGATTCTCCAGATTCGTCACTTTCTGACACAGAACTCGTTACTGATAAATCTGACATTTGGACGTTTCTGCTTTAAAAAAAAAAAGAGACTATCGAGTTTTTCATTTCTTTGAATTTTTATTCTTTGATGTACTGCCAGTTATATTGATAAAAATCTTTTTAACGCTGTCAGTTGATTTTTATATATTTTTATATTTCGTAAAAATGTACAATTGCAGAAAAAACTTTTCTTCAATAAGCCAACAATAAACTCAAAATGATGTGACAATACTTAATTAATATAATTAATATAAAATCATATAAAAGTTTAAATGTATGTAAATGTTATTTAGCGAGTTCTGATACACTTGGATTTCCCTTGCGTGAGAGGGTACTTCTTCCCTGAAGAGCCGTACATTATATTCTGAAGTTTCTGAAGTAAAATAAAATTATCTCGCACTATTCGAGCCTGTCTTTCTCGTTCCAGTTGTATTTTCTTTGCATCAAAGAAAACGTGTGGCCTTTCCTCGGGAGGCTCCATATCCACAGTTGGAGTCGCTCGTTTTATCTGATTTGAAAAAAAGTTTCAGCAAAAATGTTCAGTTTCAATTGTTCCTCTTAAAATGAGGACACTAGAGGAAATCAATTGTCTCTTTACTTGCATAATTGTGTAAAACCTCTGAATACGAAAAATTCTGGTAAATTCTACACAAAAGATATTTAGGATTCCTCTACTATGACTTAAAGTACTGTAGAGATTCAAACTTTTTTCTCTCTTACTTACTCTAATACGATGAAATTGATAAGCTTCAATTTGCCCAGCTGGAATAACCTCTCGATTACGAATTTTCCTCGCACTAGACATAGTCAATGTAAAACAGTAAACTCGAGGAGTTTACCCTGTTTACACAATATACCTACTGTCCTAGCTTGTCTCTCTGGCAACCAGACATATCGATCCAATTTCAAAGCGTGCCTTTAAAATCCTTATCGTAAGTCATTTAAGAAGATAAATAATAAAAAATCTGCATTTTCCGTATAAAGTTTACATAATTTTTAATGATTTTACAGATTTACAGATATGTTCAATAAAGTTGACTGAACTTTTTTAATAATTTAACAGAAAATCCTGTAAACTCACCAAAAAAGATATGTCGCCCCTATTTTTAGTCCTATCTTAAAAAAGTGATGTTACCATATTATCGAACACATTGTTGTCGAAAACCTGATTGGTTTGGAAATTGCGCGAACTGTGTGAATATACCAAATTTGAAAACTATCTTCATATTATTTTCGTTGTCACAACGATTGCTGTCAAAAAGGTTATATAAAGACAGAAAATAATTTAAAATGATAAAGATAATTATTTTGAAGTGAAAGATAAATTATTATTAGTGAAGCAAAAAAATATTTCACAATATATAAAGTTAATGAACATTATTTGGGAAGTTTCCGTGCCTCTTAAAATAGTTAGAGCGGATCATGAGGGTGACACATGGACATGCAATACTTGCAATTGGACATTTACACACATATGCGTCGGTACGCGCTTGTGCGTGAAAAATTTCCACCACCGCGGTGGTGTGGAGCACGAAAGAGAACGTGTACTGCGATTGGCGTTTTCTTTGGACCAATAGCGTATTGCACTAGGCGGAGAATATTGTCACCCTTCAAAACGTGTTTCGAGATTCTCTTCAAAAAACGTCCCTCGAGAGCCTCTTGAATAGAACCGTCAACATATAAAAGTATACACATTCGTCTCGCGAAAGTGAAATGAATGAGGATTATGTTTCATTGTTCATTGTACGTTGTTGATATAACGAATTCAAAAAATGTTGACTATTACACAATAAATATTTGACATTAGAGTATTTAAAATTCCATAACGACTACAAATTATACATCCACCAGCGTATAACCGAAATGAAAGATCAATATTCAAAAATTTCGAACTAATAACGCAAAAGCTCTTGGTAGCCCTCCGGAATTTCCGGTGTTCTCTAAAATATGGTAAGAGAAAGTGTACAGTACAATACAACTGTAATGTATGAAAACGGGGCGCAGACACTTTTGAACAGAAGGATTATAAATATTGATGAATAACAGAAGGGCAATAAAAGCTGAGCAAATCTGTTCGCGCCCAAATTCCGGCCGGTGGTTGTTTGCTATACTTATATTTCAGCAGACACCAGGTCGCCTGGTGCCACAATCCCCAGATTTCTTAGCCCTATATAAACCCAAAGACCAAGTGACCCAAAAGTACGTCTTACGATTTTCGGCGGTTGACCGTAATAAAATAGATCATAAAACTAGTCTGTGGATCGCAGAAACTTGGACCTTGATTTAAGGACTCATAATCCAAGATTAGAAGAGAAAGGAAGAGGACGGCCCTTTGGTTTTCACTTATTTATGACCAATATACTCACTTTTTTGTATAATTCCTTCATTTTTTAAGAGTAACATTCAAGTCCGTAGCTACATCGGAGCAAAAGAGGTTTGAACCTACCCCGAAATTCTTGACAAGGTCATAGTAAACACATATTAAATTATTAAACAAATTATATTCAAATATTTAAAAATGTTAAATATTATAATTTTGAAAAATATAAAACTGACTGATGTGAACTCTACAAAAACTTATTGAGAGCCTCCTTTTTTTTTCTTTAATAATGAATGTGCGCCAATCCATAACCTACCCCGAAATTTTTTTCTGGCTACGATTTGTGTACAATAGAACCTAATTTCTGTCTCTAAATTTTATCACCAAATAGTCTATTGTTTAGCATTTTAGATTGAGGGTAAATTACTTTCCGGATTATCTAGAAATAAGACTCAAACGAGGACAACTTATTCCCTTATAATCTCTTGGATGTTGCACTCAGATTTTTTTGTCTAATGCATTGTAGATATGTTAAATGATTTAATCCTTTGTGTATTTTTCGTAAATCCTTTGAAATATTTTAAAGACATTTTAAGCCCTTAAAATCCCGTAATGTCTCTTAAACTTCTATAAAATTTCTACAATGTTTGTAGTCCCTTAAGATATTTTGAAAGCCCATAAAATCTCTTGAAATTAGGGTGGTGCAAAAATGTATGGCAAAAATTTTTTTGATGCAATGGATTGAAAACTTCCTTCGGAATAGATCGGAATGAAACTGTTTGGTTCGGATGCAAATTCCGAAATGATTCGGAAAATTTCGGATTGGTTCAGAATGAATTTCAATCCGAAGCTTTCGTAATTAGGGTAGTTCGTCTATTACGTCTTATAAACGTTGAATGCATCTGAATGCGAAAGTGAAAAATTCTGCTGGTAATGTTGATCATGTTGATCTTAAAATACATCAGAAGTAACTAAAATCCGTAGTACTTTTTGATTGTATCATGTCATCACCACTCATCGTCCTTTGTGAAATTGAGTATAAAGTTCACAGGAAGCGGTACTGTGTGTTCGAAAAAGGTGCATGTAACAGATAAATAGGGATTCGGTTGGTAACGCGCAACGTGCAAAGGGTCGTCGATCTTAATCGTCTAGAGATCTTAACAATGATCCTCTCAAATGGATGAGCCAGGCCACTCCAAACACGATGAAGATATACCCCCAAGGGGATTTCGGGTGTAGTATGTTGTATCTCATACGAGCACGAGATATACGAGAGGGTCTTGTGTGACATGAGCTTCTCCCCATCTGGAATTACTCTGACCAATCCGTGAGCTGGGATTCCTGATTTTACTCATAATTGGCCTCACCCTATGCCCGGCCTATTTTATTCTCCTTCTGATCCTTTATATAGTCTAGGATTTAACGATTTATACTGCAATTTTAGAGCCATGAAGTTACAATACGTTCCCAAATAAATACGGTGTCTTTTATACTGTAAAAAAATTCGTCGGGAATTTTCCCTAAAATTATTGGGACGCTAATTTCCACAAACTTTCCGGAATTTCCCGAAACATTTGGTAAAGAAAATCCCCAAAACGCTCTTAGGGAATATTATTCCACATTTTGTGAATTTTTTCCAACATTTTCCCAAGATTAGGAAAATTCCCTAAGTGTTTTTGAAAGGGAGGCAGATTCGCATTTCGTGATATAGGGGGAGGGTTTTTTTTTTTAAATTACCCAAAAACGTTACTTCATTTACAAATTTGGAAATTTGAAAATTCAGAATCTTTGAGACAACTATTTACATCGAAAATCAAAATTTTTTTGGAATAATTCCTAATATTAAGTAGGTATTTTTTTATTCAAAAAAATTTAGGGAATATTTCCTCATGTTCCCAAACAAAAATGTGGAATAATTCCTAAGAAATTGTAGCGAAATTTCCCGAAATTTTTTACAGTGTAAAGTTGAGTGCAGACAAATCTTTCTTTAAATAACAAATTGTTGTTTAATCAATGTTCGAATAAGTTATGTAACTGACCATATCTAGAGTGAAATAGAGAGACAAATCAGGCGATGGATTGTTCTACGCTCTATTGAAAAATCTTATGTAGGAAACTATATAGGAAACTATACATGAAACTATATGGGAAACTCTGTGGAAAATTGTATAGGAAACCATATAGGAAACTATATGTAGTTTCCCATATGGTTTCCTACATAGTTTTGTATATAGTTTTCCATCTCCCAATTTTTGTTCGTGGTTCTCAAAATTGTTAAATATTACCATTTTAAGTGTTAAAATAGAATTTTAAGCGATGAAGAAGGGCATATTGTAAATTAATATTAAAAGAATCTGCACCGAGAAAAATATATTCTTCGTTTATATTATATATTATTATTTTCTTTCAGGAATTTCCTATTTCGGAAATTTTTATTTTTCGGGAATTTTCAACTTCGGGAATTTTAAATTTCGACATGGAAAAGACTGCTATGGTTGTGACAACCACAGAAATAGTAAAATATGGTACAACTACAATTTATGGTTACCACAACTACGATTGTGATTGCCACAACCACAACTATTATGTAGCAATAACCACAACCACATATGGTTCTGTTAATCAAAATCGTGATTGTGACAACCACAAATTAGTAGTTGTACCATATTTTACTATTTCTGTGGTTGTCACAACCATAGAGTTTTTTCAGTGGACGATTTTAAATTTCTGGGTTCGGGCTCAAATTATGAAAAAGTTTCCTAAATAGTTTCCTACATGGGATTTTTCAATACTATGGATAATTCTGGTTAAAATAACCGGAATCTCTAGTAAGGTCGTGTTCAACCCGATTACCGGTTATCTTAACCAGATTTTTATTTAGTGCAGGACAATTTTATGTATATAAAACAATAAGAACCTATTTCTCTTCTCCATTAAGGTGGGCTGGTCATTGTATAACTGATGTTGCTAGTTCTGGTGGGGGATTTACGGGGCGGTACCGGGGCGTGGTAACTGGGAAATGACTGAACAGAGGATCACCCTGTTGTGCCTTAGTCTTCACCGAGGCGTTACAGAGTGCGGTTGTAAGCTCATGCTGACTAGTTGTCAGTTTCCAAGTGAATCAGCATCAATTTTCAAATTTATCTCGAAAAGATAAGAGACATTGCGGAATCAGTGTTCCTCGATCACAAGGTCTTGGACCAGTTAAATAAAAACGTGATCTCGCTGGACCAAAACCTGGTCCCGCGAGATAAGGGGGTGTAGTGAAAAGCAGGAAACTTATTAAGAAAGTGAATAAAAAACTGTCATTTAATGATGATGCATGCGATGAGCGAGCACGCAGGAGGTGCGGGGGGGTTGGGAGTTGGGGTTTTGCCGTTTGATGGTATGGGACTTTATGAACAACCACGTCCTCGTTTTGTCTTCAAGATGCCAAGGGTGGTTCCGGATCAAAAATCAAAGTTTGAAAGTGACGAACTTTTTAGAAGACTCAGCCGTGAAAGCGAGGTAGGTCAATTTTTAGAATACATATATTTAATTTCCTTGCAATTCAATTTCAATCTTCAATTAAATGAAATCATCCCCCTGGTTCCTTAATTTTTTTCCTTGACATTCTTTGTTATAATTATATCAACGTTATGAGTTGTTAAGTTTTCTAATTTACAGTTTCCTTAAGGAAATTTCGGTACGTTCCTTTGTGAAGCAAGCTGAAATCAATTGTTGTTAACCTTGAGTTAGAATAGAGTCAAATGAGCAATCAGAATAATATTGATTGTGTTATCTATTTATAGAAGATTGGTTATAAGTAAACAGAATTTTCGGTTATTTGTAAAATTTTTTAATGAAAAATTTAGAGGAAGGGTTTGTTACATATTTTATCTGCTCTACAGTTTTGAAAATTTATGTTGTAACTTTCAAACAAATGCATTGCCAAATTTAAATATATTAATATTTAGATGGTTTGCTCCATACTGGAAGATACTTCACTTCCTTTATTTCCCGAAACCCTTTTTGAAAATTGTTCATGGAGCTTATTCTATTTAAGACTTGTGGCTTATGTAGCAGGTAGATCTTTGATTTCTATGCAGAGTTTAGAGTGTGGAGTATTAAAACTTTGTGGTTTTGGGATTTACGGTATATTGAAAAGGGTTACAATGGTTAAATATAGGGGCGTATACTGTAATAGGATTGCGGTGAAGTTTCACTTGTACACTAATGATTCCTAGATTCTTTCAGACATGCATTATTCTTCTACAGTGGTTGACTTATCCACCGCAAAGATTAACTCTTCTATTGTTTAGACCAAGTTAAGGACCATTCTTCCTTTCCCAGAATTTTAAAGTGAATAGTCGTGAATCTCGATACCTGAGAGGTCTTCCTTCGGGGCAATAACGTTTGACATATTTGAGAAAATTTACAAATATTAGGACAAATTGAATAAACTAAGAGAAGAAAATATCAATAAATCTTGATAAGTAATAAACTGACGTTTTTTGAAGTTTTAGAATTACCACACCAATTTTGAACAATGTGCAATAGTTAAATTTAAGAGAAAATTCTAATGAAGGATCAACGCAGATTTGTGCGAAACTCTGAGAGATTAAATTTACCCTTTTAATATACTTTGACAGTTCTGAGTATGTGTATATTTGTGTATGCCAAAACTATTCAAATATCTTACAAAATCAACTTTCTGTTAAGCAGACTTTAAATTTTGGAAATAGTAATAATACATTTATAATAAAAGGAAATTTCTTCAAACAAACTTCAAAAAATTGTTTACTATTTCCAAAGTTTGGTTTCTTTTTCTGCGCTCTTAAAAATTACACATGTGCGATCATTAAATTTATTATACTTTCATAAGAAATTCATAAAGACTTAATGGTATATTTTGCACATTTTTTATCGTTTTTTCTGCATCTACTTTCAGGTAAAATACACAGGCTACAGAGACAGGCCACTAGAAGAAAGACAAGTACGCTTTCAAAATGGCTGTCGAGAGGGGCATACGGAAATCGCTTTTGCAGCGACTGGTACGAATCTCCAGCTCGTGTTTGGAGTCGCCTCTGGAAACTATGCAGGCGATCCTCGAGAATGTGATTTTGACAAGGAACATGGCAAGGTATTTTTAAAAATGTTTAACACAAAATAATATACGCATTTTTTCATCAAACAATTTTTTCTTGCCTGCGACTCTTAAAATTTCTATTCTTTTGCAAGTTTATAACCCGGGGAGCCATAAAGTTTTTAAATCTAACTCTTGAGGGTCCAAAGGGGCCATAAATAGTAAAACTTTCCTTCATTTTTCAAAACTTTCCCTTATTTATGTTTGTAGGTTTGCTATTTTCACGCATAAAAAATACAACAGGCCCCAAAACATAAAAACCTGATGCCCCTTATTTAATCCGTGTTCGACTATTTCCTTTCCGTCGCGTTGGTGTTGCGGAGGGGCGAAATTGGGATAATTGGATCGTATAGGACCGTTGCAAATTAGAAAGCGTTTCGACCTAAGGGTCTACGGTTGTATAACTACTATAACTGCGTTTACCTTTCCCATATTGCGTGCCATGTTGACCGTACGATAAACTCATAAATACCCACCTTCTACCTTGACAATGACCGTTTCGTGCAGGATCATTGAGATGTCAGAAACGGATCGTCCTTTCGGGTCCTGTTTGTTTGCCGCTGTCTCTTTTTCCGGTCCTTTGCCAGATTCTCCGCAGGGGGTTGCTGGACCACAAGTCCCAGAACCCAGTAACGCCAATCCACGCACAAATTGGGAATGACACCCCCTCCTTTATTTCTTTTGACGCGAGTTCAAGGAAAAGTCATTTTTTGACAAGTTGCCCTTCCTGACGATTTAATGTAACCTGATTTGTCGACATAGAGCTTTTTTCTTGTCAGAGAAATTTCTTTAAATATTAAAGATGAAAGATTCCTCTTTTTCCACATCAACAGGACTCTTTTTCAAATCTAGATCAGAATCTCCATTTTCATGTAGTCCTCTCATCCTTGACGAAAATTGCCAAAGCAAGTTTATTGACTTTCTCACAACAGATAATACGCTTGCGCCTAAAAAGGGTGACGCCTCGACGTCGGGACGCCATTGCGATCGATAGGGCGTCGTTGTGACGCCATTGTCCCGGAAATGCAAGGGAAAAACGTGTAATTTTATTTCTGACGGGAGAAAATGTTTAGTCTCTCGAGTTTAAACAAATTTTCTCCATTTGAGAGAAATACAGCAATTGTATTGAATTAATGTGAAGTTCAAATTGATCTCACGAAATTTTAATATCTTTTTTCAATTTCTGAAAAAGCGGGCAAGTCCCCTTTCTTCAGAAAAAGCGTTCTAAAAACGGAAGAGATGATCCTTGAGTTAATTTAGCTCACACATAAGAGCAATTAGAAGTAATTAGCGTTTTCAAGATCCACCAAATCCTCTAAAAATGCCAGATGCCTGGGGCACAAGGGGTCGTAAATCAGTCTCTCGGCGCGGCTTCGGGTGAAGCGCGCTTTTGAGACCCGCAGGATGTCTGTTGTTTAAATGATTTGCAGGAGTTTAAAGGATCCGCCGCTCGGAAATAAAGCTGCAGTCGTGCCTTGCTCTCAATCCCGGAGCTTTACTCCCCCTCTTATAAATGCAGACGGATTCATACTTGTCGCAGGTACTACAAATCTTCACTCCAAACAATTTTTTTCAAAAATAAATTGTGACTGAATTCGGCTGCATTAGACTTCTGAGAGACGATTAAATAATATTTATCGTTCGCGCAAATTTATTAAGTTGTGAAATTTTGTAACTTGTGAGATTTTTAAACAAATCGAATTGATCCACCACTCAAGAGAACAAATCTAGTTTTAAAATCAGAAAGACTGCACGTCAAAGTGCACGCGTATCCTGTAGTTATCGCTTTTTGTTTTAATCGACAATAAAGTAGAGCAGGAGAATGAACGAAAGTACAAGGCCGACACGTGCCTTATATTGTCATCGAGTCCTGCAGCGAGCAATAATTACAGGAGATCCGCGCGCATGATAAAAGACCCCTGGATAGACCATTTATAGACATCTTTGGTCCACGTATTGTAATTGCATCGCAGGTATAGTTCATCAAATTTACAAAGCTAAACAAATTTAAGGAGAACCTTCAATATTAAAAAAAAATTATAATTATAGATGGTTATTTTAATATTGAAGGTTATTCTTCTTAGAAAAAAAATCCTCTTTTTTCTTTTTCAAAAGATATCTTACTCGAGCCGATAAGTGTTGTCCACGAGAGAACATCTACTTTCAAAACAATGTTTAACTTTTACTCCCGAGGGATATCGATGCAGACAGTCCGAAATTAGCGGTCACATAATGTCTGCCTTAAATCATTGTTCGTATGCCGAAAGCAAGAGGATCTTCATCTTTGTAGTATTTTTTAT
The DNA here is from genome assembly GCA_032275165.1 of Synergus magnus. NCBI lineage: Eukaryota > Metazoa > Arthropoda > Insecta > Hymenoptera > Cynipidae > Synergus > Synergus magnus. The sequence continues at coordinate 16,834,098 of JAUESH010000039.1, forward strand.
TTTCACATTTTCTTTTTTTCGGGGTCTCGAAGATGCACTCTCTCTTCAATATATCTCTTTCTCTTCTACCTAAATATAAACCAGAAGAGACACTCAGGCTTTGGGATTGTCCGTGAAGGGCTATTTCTGCTCCTTTTACGGAACAGGTGAGGCTTCTTTGGGCTTAGATCTCACTAAAATGACTCTCACACCGTAAAACTCATCCTTCTGTTGACTATACGGTATTTTAGCGGCACCTACGATTTTATCGCTGCAGGGTTGACCCTACAATTCCTACGCTTGGATTCCATCTTTAAATTTGAGAATCTTGAGAACATTGTCGGCAATATTTTTTCTATGGGATGAGTGTTTACTGTTTGCCTAACAAAAATAAAGTAGATTGACAAGATAAAACTACTAATGTACTTTCTTGTATTGTAATAACACATTTTATGCGGTTTACATCATTTCATTATCTTTTTCTTGTGCATAATTAAAAGTAAGGCATACAACCACCATATTTTTGCTATTTCAGTCGCTCCATTCTCACCGCATTCAGTGCTGCAATCTAATAGGATTTGAATGAGCGAGTGCGCGACCAGAGGTAAAATCACCGTGAAGTGATTTGCTTGGTCCCTATTTACATTTATATACTTATGTTACACTTCGGGGAAAAAAACACCTGCACAGACCAATACGATTAGTGCAGTTCAGTGAAGCGTTTCATATTCTTATATCTTCAAAACATATTTAATTTTGCCTATTCGCTAAATGTTTAAAATGTACCTCTAAAAACTAACTTGACGAAAATGCTAAACGACAGACTGAAAGAAGACCAAGCCAATTAATTAATTACCTTGTTTCGAGCAAGGTGAGGTCTCCCTTAGAATGACACCCTTCGTTACCATGTTCTCACGCAAGATATAGTAAAAAACAAACGCGCAAAGGCGTGACCCATTATCGTCATAATAAGTGACGATATTTAAACTGTAACGCGTTCCAAAACGTCGCTCTGAGTTAACCCTTTAGCTACCTCATTTGCATTTGCAGAAAAAAGTGGTGGCAGTCGTTCCAGCAACGAAAATCGAAAGCAAAGGGTTGCCTGCGTTATTAACGGTGAGATTTGACTCGCGACCGGAACCTTTTGCCTAAACTCGACGAGTCGAGACAAACGACGGCTATTTCTCGACGCTTTTGTTTTTAGTAGGCGTGTCCAAAGCGCCTTTTTTCGGTAGGTCCGGCATGAACAAAGAGAAAGCATTCATCACCCGAGGCAGGACACCATACGGTCAGCAAGGGGTCCTGTTGCCTCATTTCGCTCCTTGTGATTTAAGTTCTCGTTTTGGGCCACCGAAGCAGCGTTTACTATAAAAAAAAACGTGTCCAGGCGCCGGTTTCTTCGACTCTGGCTCTTTACTGTTAACTTCCGGTCGTGTCGGTTTGTCTTAGTCAAAGTTGACGATTTTAAAGCGGTATACTGAAAAAAGAAAACTCATTTCCGAAATGGCATTGTTGAGGAAAGGTCCATTTTGATTTTTCGAATTTCGGTAGATCTGTTTAGTACATAGCAAACTAACACACGCACTGCGTACGCGATTATTTTTTTTTTTTACTTCTTACAACTTCAAGTCGATAATTCAAAAGCCAATTAGCATTTTAAAAAGATTTCGTGAAATTTTATTATAAAGAAATTCATGTAATTTTAAGAGAATTAAAGAGATTTTCATGATTTTTAAAAGATTTTGTAAACGTTTAGAGGAATTTATGTAATTTTAAGAGATTGTTAAGAACTCTACGGGATTTTAAGGGGTTTTGCATGTTGTCGTGGAATTTCGAGGAATTTTAAGAAAATTCAAAAGATTTTCATGATTTTTAAAAGATTTTGTGTAATTTTAAAGGAATTCATGTAATTTGAAGAGATTTTTAAGAATTCGACGGGATTTTAAATGATTTTAAATATTCTCGTGGAATTTCGAGAAATTTTAAAAGAATTCAAAAGATTTTCATGATTTTTAAAAGATTTTGTGAAATTTTAAAGGATTTCATGTAGTTTGGTGAGATTTCTTATAATTTTAATGGATTTTAAAGGATATAAAGGGATTTTAAATCTAATCGTAGAATTTTAAGGAATCTCAGGATATTCCGTGGAATTTTAAAGGAATTCATGTAATTTTTCGAGATTTTTAAGAACTCTACGGGATTTTGAGAGATTGTAAATATTGACGTGGAATTTCGAGGAATTTTAAGAAAATTTAAGAGATTTTCATGATTTTTAAAAGATTTTGTGTAATTTTAAAGGATTTCATGTAGACTGGTGAGATTTCTAATTATTTTAATGGATTTTAAAGGATATAAATGGAATTTAAATTTTATCGTATAATTTTAAAGGAATTCATGTAATTTTAAGAAATTTGTAATAATTCTACGAGATTTTAAAGAATTTTAAATGTTATGGAATTTCGAGGAATTTGAAGGGATTTTAAATGTTTTCGTGGAATTTCGAATAATTTTAGCAGACTACGAAACCAATACGCGCGCGATTATTTTGCTTTCCTTTTTACAAGTTCAAGTAATTAATTTATTAATTAATTTATGGGAAATTTTCGAGACATTTCGTTACACCATTTTTATTAGAAAGGATTTGATTACATATGAGAATTTTTCTAAATACAGCCGAAACTCTCATCTCGCGTAAAATAATATTTCATGATGCGTTCCGTTGATTTAGCATGACTCGAAGACTAAGCAATAAAAAGTGAAACGCGCAAAGCATAAATTGAATTAAACTCGGCCCGTCGCCAGATCCGGCGTATTTCCCGATTACTCATACGCGCTAACAATCATCATAAAATATAACCGGCGAAAACGTGACTTATCGATTGGATTATTATTGAATCTTTCGCGATCAAAGTGCAACTCTGCACACGTCGATATCCCGTCGTTCAATTATAATCCAAAAGAAGTGTCCCACCGAGACAGAGCATTGTTCGCTGAAATTTTGCAACGCGTCACGCCAGGACAGATGTAACTCTCAGGAAAAACGTAACAGCGTAATAATGAGTTTTTCTATCGCCTCTTACCCAACACTAACAGCTAGACTAACTAAACACAAAAGTTCTAAAGTCCTGTTATTTTTATTCCTTTTATTGCTATGCCATTATTAAAGAAACGATGCTCTTTCGGTAAACGTCCTGCATCATTTCAAGACCGGAAACAGAACCATTCGTAGAAAATAACACGGAGACTCTTTTGGAGGATAACTGGGCCTTAGGATAATTACCCGGTTCAGGATTCCAGGGATCCTTGGAGTCATGGACGAACGTCAGGTTTCTCTCTTTCGGGGAAGTCGGGAAGCAGTCTGTACGACTCTCTTTCGTTATTTGCCTCTTTGTCGAGTTTTCTGTCTCCTTCTTTCTCAAGGTGATGAGTGTATACTGTATATGTGCCGATTTCTTAGTAGGAAATTTATTTGGAAGAATGACGATTAAAATTGTTCAATCGATAACTCGAATCATTAAAACGTGTTTCTGTAACTTTTGAAGAGTTCCAGAGAATTTCTTATTCATACTTTTTCATATTAATCGACATTCCGTTTTATATGTATAAAAATACAAGCGCATTCAAGAAATTGCATGACAATTTATTCTAAGATATGAAATAACGGACTTCATGCTGTTATTCTGTGTTTAGCAGAGATCCTTACAGACAGGATTCCCATTACTTCTCCTCTCCCGTCGCTTCAATTTGCAATCTTCTCGTCATTTCAATTCGGGCTGTGTTTTGTCGGCGGCCAAACATTTTTCTCGTTTCAAGAAGACGATTAAGCCACAGATTACATTTCCGGATAGTGGGAGGAAATTACAACTCTGAGCGAATAAACAATTTTCTGTCCAAGAAGAAACGAACCGATATTATGAAATGCCTTAATTGAGTCAAAATTAAACCAATCTATTTTTGTTTCAGGTTCATTTAAAATCTCATCTAATCATGAACGGTGTTTGTGTAACGTGGCGCGGCTGGGTCGATCTGGAGCGCCTGGATGGTGTTGGATGTTTGGAGTACGACGAAGAAAGAGCAAATGAAGAAGATGCTCTTCTCCGAGATCAACTCGAACGTTACAATCAACGCCTTCGGGAATTCGAGGAAAAACAAAGAACATACAGAAGTGGAGGCGTCCAACCTCCTCACCTCAACCATCACCATCATCACCACCATCATCACCATGGACACCATGTTCACCACGGAGTCGCCGGAACTGGTGCAGGCAGTGGCGGTGGTGTTGAACCCCATCTTACCCACAGACAGGATCCAGATATGGAAGTCAGACTTCGCGCCTACTGAACATTAAGTCAAGATCCTCAACAAAACTTAGTCTCACTTCCCTTACCATTTTCATAATCATCAAGATCAAAATCATCCCCAAAAGATGTTAAAGCGTGCGCGAAGATAAGCATAAAATTTATGTGATGCAATGAAAGATCTTTATATAAAACTATACGTTTACCAAAAAGTCGGTGATTAATATATAAGCATCAATCTTTCGTGGACAGTTTGTACAATTTTTCTTAAAAATTATAGTTCTACCAAAAAATTGGTGTTTCATATATTTGCCGTGATAATTTATTGTGTCCGACATAAGAATTCAAGTCCTTTATTCCAAACTTGTAGTTTATGACGCCATTTAATTCTTACAGGCATTTAAAAAGAGATCTATAAGCTAAAAATACGTAGAAACAGTAAAAAAAAAAGTTATCTCCTCTTGACGAAAATAGTGAGCGACAAAGGAAAAATCAAAATAATAATAAGTCAGAAGATCGTCGCGAAAAAGTTGATTATACACTCATGCACCGATTATTTGCACCGCGGTTATATGCATAGTTTACGGTTTTTCCCCTCCCGTAGCGTCCCTC
>JAUESH010000039.1:16840409-16861013 GCA_032275165.1 Synergus magnus
GAATTTTTACCTGAATCTGCGCTGCGATTATTTGCACTCAAGACCCGAAATGTGCAAATAATCGGTGGATGAGTGTAGTTGAGTAAACGAATGCTGCTTGTGCATTAAAAAAATTGTCATCCAGTAACACGTGACCCATCAACGAAACTTCGGGGAATACTGATCTCGCGTTGCGTCATAATGTATACCGTACAACCTATGAATCAGGCTTACCGCGAATCCGAGTATTTCATGCCTGAGTCACTATCTACGATCAAACCGAAAGCGGGTCTGTTTTTTATTTTTTATTAATTTCTAATTTAATTTTAGTCATATTTTGTTATATATGTACATATTTGTAAAGAGTTTATCGATTAAATATAATTTTCTCTCGTGATATATATCTTTTTTCATTCACCTCTTTTCCCTCCACTTTCACTATTTATGAGAAACATAATAATACGTAACACGATTTTAAGAGCCTGCTAATTCCAAAAAAACGTAGAAAATCAGCATTTATTCAACGTCTTTAAGGAAAGATAGTATGATGAAGATATTTTATTCATCCATAGAAATCTATTTCCCTGAAATCCCGATTCAAGTGATGAATTCCCTTAAGTAGACTCGTGTGCCGCTCAGTATCTCGTATTTGATTTCTTTTCCCTCAGCACCTCTAAATTTCCTCTTGACAAAAAGGCGACAATTTCGATCTTGCCGTCACATTGTAAAACTCTTGGAGGATGCGAAACGCATTAATCACATCACATCTCCCCCCTTGCTTCTGTATATTGGAACATAAAGTCAGAGGCGACAAAGGAGTTTCTCGTTTCATAGCGGGAATTCCTCGTAAATAGAAATGTCCCGTCGATGCTTCGACCCGTTCGAAAACGAAGAATACGCCCTTTTTCAAAAAGGATCCAATGCTGACCTTCGCATTTTTTTAAATGTGCTGTGACATCGAAAGCACCTCTCGTCTTTCATCCAAGCCTATAAATTTCGTGTAGCATTTATTCTGAGAAATGAAACATGTTTGATTGATAATAAAGTCATTGAACCAGTAACATTTTTTCAGAACATTATGCTGCTATTTCTTGTGATAAAATATTCGAGATGGCTAAATGGAACTGCTTTTATTAGCAATGCAATGACTAAATTATCTATAAAAAAAGGTGGTGTAACGAAATTTCTCGAAAAATTCGCATACATTTTTTAATGTCTTGAAGCTGTGTGAAGTAAAATAAAATAATCGCGCGCGTGTTGGTTTTCTAGTAATAATAAATATTTAGGAATCCGATGATTTCGAAACGATACAAGTTTAATCGAAGGGTGCGATATCTATATAGGGATCCGTGTGCCCGTATTTACTTATCGCTGGGAGACCAGCGGGGGATGTTTTCATGAGCAGTGAAACAGGCGTTGAACCGTGGAAATCCGGGAATATTAGCATGCACCCTCCAATTCAATCCGACTTGATAGAATCGCACTGCAGGAATCACCGCCTTTGGAATAAGCCCATTTTATTGTTTTAGTTACAGAAAAAATCAATCTGAATCAGTCCCTTTCATATTTAAAAAGTAATCTGTGTCTAAATTTTTAAATTTTTTGGAAAAAAGCTGCTGATTGTTCACTTTTTATCTATCTGGGCATAAATTGATAAAATGTTATGGATTGCCTCTTTACTTCGCATCCATCAAACTTATGGATCAGTGTTCACATGTGTCGAAAGATTTTCTTTTTTACTATGCTTTTTATGTCTCTTGTCAAGGGACGATGACTTCATTCAGAAACTTTTCTCACATTGAGTGTCAGCGTGTCAGAAAGGCTGATTTAAAAAATTTTCAGCCTATTGAGCTGCAGTGAAGTAGAAGTAATTCAATTTGACTTTGTAGTAAAATCCATAGATTTAAAAAATTGTTTTTCGCAAAAATTCTCTGTGTTGATGGCTTAATAGAGAAACGATAAATAATTTTATGATAAAACATAGTGGTGCACTAAAATTACTTCCTTTCCCAGACGTCGGGTCGATGTAAGGCGATAGCTGTACAAGATGGAATTCTTATAAGAAGCCTTATAATGGGGAAGAAAAGAGACGACTGCGACGTTCTTCCCACGAGCAATATCCAAATAGACCTTGACTCTTCATATAAGTAACGATTTACATGATTTTATACAATTTGAATAATCATATATTGAATCTACCCTTAACAAAAAAACAATCTGAATCTTTGTTCATAAATTTTATAGATTGTGATAAGAAATATGACCAAAAATATGGATTATATCTTCAATCTTTTCTTCTTTAAATTTATCTTTCACTCTACTTATGAATTATTTTCTGAATGAGTAAGTGCTGTTTACACTGCCCCTTGGCCTGTGAACTGCAAGTATTCTTTGCTTTTTTCTATTTAATCCTCTTACACCCGCTAAATCCTTTAACCTCTTTGTCATCCACTTTTACAGTTCATAGAAGCATCAGGTAATATTTTCTCTAGAGCACTCACCTCGGGTCTTTTCAGCATAAGTGGTAACGATCCAACTATATTATACAACTAATCTATACTAGGGGGGTGCTCGATTCCGTTTCGATTCTTGAAAAAATCGATTTTTGAATGGATTCTTTACTATTCGATTTTTTGGTGAATCGATTCTTTACCCTATGAATCGAAGAACCGATTTTCTCACCTTTTGAAATTCATTTATCTCTAAGTTTTCACTCATCAAATTTTTTTAATAGAAAAAAAACTATGCTTTCTTGTATTCCTATTATAAATTTTGTTCATTAACTTTTCCTTACATGGAGAAACATCTTGGTGACCTTTTTTTTGTTTTTTTTTTTTTAGAGTTCAGAAGAAAAATGTATGGGTGTTTGATTCTGATTCAATTCTTGAAAAATCGATTCTTTTGTGTCCGATTTTTTAGAAAATCGATTTTTATGATTTGATTCTGAACCGATTCAAAAATCGATTCTTCTGAGAGAATCGAACAGCCCTAATCTATACAATATTTGTCTTGTTCCAACAAAAAATTTGTTGAATTAACAAAATTTGAGATTATTAGTAACTTAAAGAGAATATGAAATAAAGAAATATATCCAGCAAATAAGAATCACAGGCGTCACAATTCTCACGTTGAGTTTTATCAACGCGTCGTCGACGCCACTACTTCCTGTGATTTGATACTTTTATCAATTTTCGTGGTTGCTGACAATCTCATTGTTTGAAATTAAAAATAGCTTAGAAAATTAATAAACATACCTTATTTGTTAAGCTTAAGCTTAAGCTTAAGCTTCACTTACACCTTAATTCAATTTGAAGACTTAATTCACTATTAAACAATATGAATTCACTTTGCTCAGGCAAAATATGCAGGTCATACATCAACCTAGTGCTTAATAAAATTGACATATTGAAAAATAATTGAGGCGCAAATTTCCGGATCCGGAACTTCTAAATTAGAAGGGACAAAAGTGTGGGGGTGATTCTCGAAGCCTCGAAGGGGAATGGAATCAGTTAGAGAAGGGCAATATATAAAGATAGAAGTATTTAACGTCCGCCCGTTGATATGTGCACGCGTGTATCGTTTTGTATTCGTAAAAACAGTATTGTCCAAAAGTTGAGAGGGTGTCTAAGGTGAGGGGCAACGATCGCCCGTCGAGCGCTGTAGCTACTCTCGTCGCATCTGCCTTCGATTTATTTTCAATCGTAATCGATGACTTTTGCCCCCGGGACCTTGCCAGAGGGGCGAAACTTTGATTTTCGAGTGGGCACTGAAAAGCGACAAAGATGGAAGGAATGAGGGGAAAGAGAAAATTACGACCCATCAATTATTTAGCCTAAATATTTCGTTGCTTTAGTCACGTTTCCAGTAATATATTAACACCAATTCCAGACTAACGAGCCAATGAATGGTACCTATATATGAATTAGAGCACGGGTCATAACATAGAAAATGACGAATTTTATGCATTGCTAATATGTAAATGTTGTTAACATTTTTAATGTCTATGTTCCTTTATCTTCACTAGCAAAACAACACACGCGCGACTATTTTGTTTTAATTCCTTCTTACAACTTCAAGTCATTCAAAAGCCAATCAGGTTTGCAACAAAAATGTATGCGAGATTTTCGAGACATTTCCGAGGACATTTCGTTACACCACTTATTTTAGAGAGGATTTTTTCGGAACAACTTAAGCAATGGATTGAGTGGATGAAGCAGAGAAGAGATAATCATGTTTTAAGGGAAAAATGATCACGAGGGCAAGCAAAGTGTTCTCTGATGTTAACCGTACCTTAATCCTCTAATGATAGAGCGCAGGTCGGGGATTACGAAGATCACTGCCATAACTGAACCTCGGTTCAACCCTGAAAGCAATATGCGTGGAGAATAGTGGAAAGTAGTAGTTTCTGCTCAGAAAAGAAATTGTTTCTGTCTTCGATAACTTTTTTTCGAGTTGTTGAAAGTCCTTTTTTATATACAGAACGAAGATACTTTTGGAGATGGGAACTATTATTTCGTTTTTAAAATAACATTCACACTTTTGAGAGTCCAATTTCGCAAAATCAGCTTAACCATTATAATTATTATGACATACACAAGTATGCGTTGTCACAATGAATCAATTTTATTGAATGAAGGGAGTGATAGAGAGAGGAAGAGCGCAAAAGAGTCGCGAGCATTGCTCACTTGGTCGTGCTTATCGTAGCGTGATTAATGTTTTGCCTACATGTGTGTTAGACATATAAGTGTACCTATGCCCCTATGCTTGACTAGTTCAGGACATGTTGTACAGAATTACAGATGCACAAATACAAATGCAAATGCAAAACGAGATACTTTTCAACGAGTTAACACATATGCATCTACATCATGCATACATACATGGAAGAAGCCATATTAACCCTACAGGAGACACACGTGCAGGCATGTGTGTTCTCTATGGATGTCGATGTTGCGAGTCACATGGACTAGTCACAAACTATAGAGGGCTCGCTGTCCCGTTGAGTTCTGTGTGCCAACAAGCTAAATGTGTTTCACAGATGACCGCCTCTGTTGAATGCAGTTTCTACCGGTTCGCTTCGACGTATGCACTTATAGGGACTTGTTCGACAACGGGAGGGACGAGTGATCTTCGCCAGGTTTCGGCTGTATATGGCACATTGTTTTGTGTCAATGATACGTCCGAAAATTTTTTTCAATTGTGACAATATGTCCAAATGTCCAAGAGACTTCTTGTAGACTCCTTTTAATTCGTAGAAAAGGTTTTGTTATATTTTGGGGAGAAGATGAATTCAGAGGGTCGTCCTTTCGAAAATTCCTGCATAGAGAATAAGTTGCTAACGAGTGCAGAATGTATTTTATCTTAAAAAAGTGGTATAACGAAATGTTCCGAAAATCTCGCATACATTGTTGTTGTCTTAAAATTCAAAGAAATCTCTTAATATTCCCTTACAACTCTTAGAAACCTCTTGGAATTCCTCCCTAAAAAAGTGATGCAACGAAATGTCTCTAAAATTTCGCATACATTGTTGTTTTAAACCTACTCTCTAGATTTGAATCAACGAAATTCCGTTGACTCAGAGTAAGAACGTGATTGGCTTTTGAGTGTCTTGAAGTGGTCTGTTTAATACAGTTTAGTACAAATTTTGGATTACCTCCCCCCATCATTCTTCAGTCTGGTTGTTGAAGTTTTTAGGACAGTGTGAAATGTGAAAGCGCATTAAATTTCATTTTCAATTGAAATGACAAAATGATAATATGGAATTCGATCCAAAATCGAATGTAAATGATGAGTACTTTCGATTCGTAAAATACCAGTCGGCAAATATAATTAATGGGCTCTCCCTAATTTCGATTGCGTGTTGTATATCTTTCCAGAGTTAACGTATTGTCGTAAATATACGTATTATTTCTGCACATGCAGTTGAAAAACCCTTATGGCACGCGTTGAAATTCTATGGATTTGAAAAATTGTATAAAAGTTCCGAGAAATGGAAGTTGTGATTGGTATCGTAAAGTTGGTAAAGGTCATCATTATCAGAGAATTACCTACTGAAATTTGAGAGCGGCAAAATCATTTCATATTTCGAGAACCGAGAACTGAATACTGAATAATCTTTCAAGACTCTCACCATATGAGGAAATATTTTTTTCACTGAATAATTACAGGTTTCAAATTCTCTATACTTAATCTGAAGCTTATTAAACTTTCCTTTTTCAAGGTAGATTGGTTTATTGACCATTTTAGGAGGATGAAGTGAGAAAAAAAATTCGGTTTTTACCAATTTTTCCGAGAATTCGTTTACTGCCTCCTAAGGATCAGCGGATAAGATCATAAGATCGGACTTTTACTTTTCTAGCAATATAATCTCTTTTTTCTCAGTAATCTATTGACAGTGAAGTCTTGGGCTCGATGGCCGTAATATTCTGTACCTGAGTTAGCTACCTGTGCTAAGGACAAGACAAAAATTATAGAATGAGTATCTCCTTTAAAATTTTGCAAAAATGAAGAAGTAAAAATGATATTAAAAGACGTTAGTCCAAAAACTAAAGTAAATTAAAGGTAAGGAGAGGAATGCAATAATCCTATGCAACAACCCGAGCTCGCAATCTATTCCATTAACCCTTGGCAATAAAATAAAAGAAAAAACCCCTTCGTGGAGGGGCACATCTGTGCGGCGGGTCGAACGAGGGGCCAAGGGTCGTTTTATTAATTCACTGCCCCTGTCAATTCGGCGGGTGAACACACTGCACGGCGCGGAGAAAGCCGAGACAAGGGTGGGTGGTCCAACGAAGCTATTTATTACCTAATTGGAGCCGGTTTCGTTTAAAAGTGATACAAGCTTTTGTGTGACAGGTGCACTTTTTCTCTCGATGCAAAACAAAATTATTTTTGTACCAGATTCTTTGCAAATGTCAGGGAAACTGATTTTATTCAGTGATCCATTTCATCCAGATTCAAAGTGAGACTCTAGAATATAAATATTTCCTAAATTCAAAAAGCCCTACTTTATCATGACAATTATTATTGAGTACAAACAATTTTTGAGCATCGAGTGCACTACGGAAGAGGGCACTTGTGAATCGAGGAGCATAGCATGCAAAATGCGGACATATGCAGAAATTCTGTAGATTAGAGAAGTGCTGCAGGCGCACCCCATGCCCAGTGCGATATTTATGGGGCACCCTACCTCCGTCCGCACAAGCTACGCGTAACGGTGTTAATAGTTTTCGTTTAGTCGTACACGAGAGGGAACACGTGCATAATTATGGTGATTTATAGTTTTTCCTACTCCTACATTACACTCGGTGCTTCGTTGTTTTGCATTTAACTGGGGCGGAATGTCTAAAATGAAAATAATATATCCTTCTGTTGAGCAGTCAATTAATTTCAATATCAATTATTATTACAGAGATTTATTTCAAGAAATGCTTCATTTTTTTAATAATATCGACAGAAATGTGTTAAGTACAAGTGGAGAAATTCCTTAACGACGTATTGCAAATGATTTAGAGTCAACTATTATTGTCATTGTTACTGTCTCGATTCTCTTGAAATGATGATCTGCGACGTGACATGGACCGAAGGGTTCAAAATCATGTAGAGATCGCGCTTCGTTGAACCCTTTCTCCTCGATGAGCTTCCAAATCGCGCCGCTTACAACCCTTTTCAGAAGAAATGGGCGCGACAAAATGGACCAGGTGATGATGCATAAACGTCAACGAAAGAACGATCGAACTCGAGAGTACGATCTGGATGTGCTTTCCAAGCGATTGCCCAACTTACGCGTAACGAAGAGGAAAGAATTTCGACTGTAATGTTGGATGAAGAGTCGACATCCTTTTTTAACCGTACCAGCAAATCAACATCACGAGCGACGATTATTTTGTATCACTTCTTATAATTTCATATCATTCGAAAACCAATTAGGTTTGAAACAACAATGTATGCAAGATTTTCAAGACATCTCATTACACTACTTTTTTAGAGAAGACTTTCAAGAGGTTTCTAGGAATTTTAAAGAATTTTGACGATTTTCAAGTGATTTTTACGAAATTCAAAAGATTTTTAGAATTTTTAAAAGATTTCGTATAGAATTTTAAGGGATTTTAAGAGGTTTCTAGGAATTTTAATACATTTCAAAAGATTCTGTCCATTTTTAAAGGATTTCATAAAATTTGATAAGATTTCTAATAACTTTAATTTATTTGAAAGGATGTAAAAGGATTTTAAATGTTATCATAGAATTTTAAGAAATTTCAAGAAATGTCTAGGAATTTTAAAAGATTCTCACGAATTTAAACGTATTTAAAGATTTTTAATGACTTAAAATATCTTCTGAAATTTGACGAATTTTAAAGTTTGTCGGGGAATTTTGTTGAGAGATTTCAAAAAATTTTTATGATTTTTAAAAGATTTCTTAGAATTTAAAAGAATTTCGAAGGTTATCGTAAAATTTTAAAGGATTTCAAGAGATTTTTCTGATTTTTAAGGGCAAATTAAATTAATTACCTTAAGAGCAAATTTAGTTTCCCCAACTTTATGCTCGCAATAATAAATATTTTTTGTTAAAACTAGGCCATTTACTTCCGTTTGTACGAAATGGCCTAGTTTTAGCAAAAAATATTTATTATTGCGAGCATAAAGTTGGGAAAACTAAATTTGCTCTTATTTTATGGTAATTACTTAATTACCATATATCACCAATACACAAAGTAGTATAAATCACTTGAAAATCGTCAAAATTCTTTAAAATTCTTAGAAACCTCTTGAAAGTCTTCTCTAAAAAAGTAGTGTCATGAGATGTCTTGAAAATCTTGCATACATTGTTGTTAATTAAGTAATTGTTAATTATGGTAATTACTATGGTAATTACACTTCGAGAGATATTTCTAATATCCAAGAAAACCAGTATTTATTATTAGGTAAGACGGCCCCCATCCGAGCATATAACCGAGCGAAGTACTGCTTAACTTCGGTTATTGGACGAGAATTACACGATTCCATCTGTCCAAGCGGACCACGATTTAAAAATATAAATTACGATAATATTTTCTGGTCAATATAAAAAATTTCAGAGAAAAATTATAAAGTATCATATGCCCTTAAAAGATTTTGTGGAATTTTTAATGAATTCACGGAATTTGATGAGATTTCTAATGATGTTAAGGGTTTTTAAATGTTAAGGAATTTCAAGGGTTTTCTAGGAATTTTTAGAGTTTATCATAACTTTTTCATATGGATTTCAAGAAATTTATGATTTTGAAGATTTTTGTGAAATTTTAAGTTAATTCTTGATGATGTACATACAATTAGAGAAATCCCTATCGTGTCTTGTATTTGGAAAAGCACTTTCTTTCTTAATTCTTAATATTTTTTATTGAAGAAGGGTGCACAGACAATAAGATGCATAGCAAGTCACGAAACAGGTTTTCCCTGGCGAGGAAGCTATAATTCATCCAATTGTGCAATAGGGAGGAGATTAGCATGTCACCTAACGCGGCGTAGCTAGATCGGGGTGTTCGCAGACGTTTATTTAAATTTTACGCTCTTCCCGCTGCAGATGTAAAGGGGCGCCGCGAAAAATCCGTGAAATCACTCTCCCGACATCGATCTTAATACAATGTCACCGATAAAGGGGTTCATTGTCTGAACTCGAACTTTAAACAACTGATATGCGCCAAATACTAAAAAATCAATAAAATGCTTACTTTTTTATTCGAAATTTGAAATCAGTGTCGAACTGAAAGTTCACTGATTTGAATTTATAGGGAGAGAATTTTGCAGTTCTTTTTCTTAAGTAGAACCCTGTGTCCCTCGTTCTTTTCCCTTGCAGCACCCCTAGAGCCCTAGTAGTATGTCCACATCGAACCCTTCATATCATACTCGAAGCCTGAACTCGCCAGATTCTTCACATACGATTTGGGCCGATCACTGATCCTGGAAGCTTAGGGCGCATTCTCTCTGGCATACTCAGGTGTCCGCTCCCATGGGTGTATTCCTGGACTCGTATTCGTAACCCACGAGTGTTTGACATTTGTATTACGACGAAATGCACTTCTTGTGTGGTGTATTATACGCGCACACACTTTTCATTATTCAAGAAAGGGAGTACGGTTTTCCCATTAGTTTGGTATGGGACTATAAAAACAGCAAGAAGAATCGGTAAACAACAATTATAGAACAATCAATTCCATGATTGGAATTTGAGTCTTGAGAATTTAGCTGCATTCAGAGATACTCACAAAGCATTCATTATATTATTATTGCCATTATCAATTATCAAAGAAAATATATTACATCGTATTCCTACACTTTTGTAGCAGGAAGAAAGCGTGATGTAAAAAACGATCAAAAGGTGGAAGGTACCTTAAATGTTGTTCCCCTATAAAATCTAGACTCAAAGTCTTGGACGATCGCAGCCTCTAATCCCGATCCGAATCCACGCATGGATTATCCCGGCTTATTCTGGCTTATCCCAATCATTTCTACCCCAGCCGGGTCCTTCCTGGTGCCAATTACGTCAAATCAATGTCAGGGAACAATAAACGACGTTCGGGTGCGAATATGTAAGGCTCGCTGCACATACAAAGCACGTTGTAGAGAATTTTATCAAAGAAAAGAGTTGACTGATATCCTTTCTTTAATTTTCTCTTCGAATCTAATTATTCACATTTGAGCTTTCAATAAAAAATAGTCTAGACTATTTATAGACTATATCTAGACGGAAAAGATTCGTGCCAACATTGATGAAAATAAATCACTCGAGGTTAAAGAGGGTCTTTTTTTACGTTAAAGCGGTGGAGATTTTTCACTATAGAGGCTTTTAGATTTAATTCAAAAGTGACTCTGTCAAACGTTGTGAAGGCGTTGTTCGATTTGCATATCAGACAACATTCAAGCTTCGCTTTGATCCGATGGGCGACCGTAGGGTATGTCTGCATGATAAAAAAAGTCGCCGAGTTAAGTGGATTAGGGTAATGGATAGTTCGGGCTATCCGATTCAATCGCGCACGATTGGAGACCTCGATAATACACTATCAGGTCAGCGAGTGTGAAACGACATACGTTCTTTGACACCCCTCTCATTGTTGGCAGCTTTAAGTAACCCTCAATCAGTTTCATGGCTCTGATAAGATCTCTCATTAAAGTGACTTAAAAGAGAAACAGGTTATTGCAATTTTAGTCTCCTCTCTCTGACGATCATTATTTTTTCGTTATATGTACCTATTGTTTAACTACAGTATGTCAGTTCCTCTCGTTTGAATTGTCCACTCACCATTGTCAGTTCGATTTCATTGAGAAATTTTTAATGCACACACATTCGAATGTTTACTATTTTCGCACACCATACGAGTCTAATTGGGACTAATTTCTGAAACCTGCCAGGGTTTTAACGAGCAGAAAGCAAATAAATCGGGGTTACGCGTTTATATGTCCGGACTCAATCGCTCGGATAATATTGACCCTCTGGCTAGAGAGAATGGAACATAATACAGAATGAGGTATCGCAATTGTACGCCCCCGCTAGTCTTTGCCTACCAAGCATTCATTCGCATCCCTTGCATTGACAGCCGGTCATTAGAGCGTATCGAGACATGTACACCTACGCAATCGATTCCATTTCTAAAAGTCCGACGATCGGTTGCCAGCCCGGCCGAAACTTGATATACCTACCTGTTTCCCTAAAATTGACTTGACTTTGACTGACGGCTTCTGTTTAATGAAATAGATTAAATACTAAACGAAAACAACTCTCAATATAATATGACTTGCGGTTCGTCTACTTGACGACCTTAAAGTTTTATAATTTTAAGATCTTTTTCAAATTTGGAAATATTAATTTTCATTTATGGAGGACAGAGTTATTAAGGACAGAATTATTGAGGACATTATTATTGATCGTAAAGAACTTGCTTTATTTATATATATATACTCTCTAAAATTGAATCAGTGGAAGTTCACTGATTTTCAGTGAACTTCCCTTTTCAAGATTTAATTCAGTGGATGCCTATTGATGCCTATTGAAATTGCTTTAAATTCCCTAAAATCACTTAAAATCACTTGAAATCCTTTTAAATTCCCTAGAATCACTTGAAATCTCTTGAAATCCCCCAAATTCCTTAAAATCACTTGAAATCTTTTTAAAATCCTTTAAAATTCTCTGATAATATTTAAAATCCCTTGTAATTCTTTTAAAATTCCTTAAAATCAATTGACAGCTCTGATCTCGATTTTAAAGTTATACACGCGGCGAATAGAAATCAAGCCAATAGGCACTGCCTCTTTTTTATAATAAGATTTTTCTATTCAGAAAATTAACTATTTAAATAATCAAATATTGCAAATAATTAATCCAGAATGGTTTTTTAATTTTGATGGGGTATTGATCATTTTTCCCTAGGTGGGGCATTTACCAGTGGCCAGGGCCCCACGAGAACACCATCAAAGTTTCTGCACGGATTATCAATTATGGCTACAGTGAAAATTATATACACAAATCTGGGACTGCTTTTAAATGAGAGTGCAAAAGTGAATCATCATTCAGCTTTCATCAGTTAAATGCACTTAAGGATTAAGGGATTCCTGTCATCGCATATGTCGCATCCAGTGCTGCCAGGTCTGGGGATTTTTCTTCAGATCTGAGGAAATTTTTGCCCGCCTATGATTTCTGAAGAATTTGAGGAACTCAGTAAAAAAGAATGCTTAAAATTGTTACATCTTAAAATTTTTTTGGCCTTAAATTCAGAGATAAACTTGAATTCAGTAAACACTTGTCCTGAATTGAAGTAAACGTATGATTAAATTCTGGAATTCAGATATTGAACTTCTTAAATTCAAAAACGTTTTTACTGAATTTAAGGCCAAAAAAGTTTTAAGGTGTAACAATGTTAAGCATTCTTTTTTACTGTGAAAGTTTGAGATCTGAGGATTTTTTAATTGATCATTTTGTGTAAAAAAGTATAAACAAAATAATTTTAAAAATAAGATTGGTATATTTAGCTATTTGAGTTCATAAAAATGTATATGATTAATGTGATACTACAACTTAAATAGCTGTTACAACTTGAATAGTTCATAATAGTATTATTAATTATTTAAAACGCATTGACTTTTGAAATATGAAGATATTCTGACGAAAGATCTGGGAGACTTGAAGATTTATTTCTTGCCACCTGACAGCACTGGTCGCATCTCCACTTAATCGCCTTTTGAAAATCCGTCAGCTAGCTAAAATGTTTCTTATATAAACGTTTAATGAAATTCTTGTTTAATTAGGTCATAAGTGAGCCCCTCTTGGGCTACAGTTCACGTATTAATGCTAAATATGCTAGGAATTCCATTATCGATACAATCAGGAGGCTCTGGTGCACCTATGATGAATATGAATATATCGAATCGACGGGACACGTGCCCCGTGCCGTGAAGTAGGTATTCATGACGTCGGGACATAAAGGGGGTGGTGGAGGGGGGATCCAGGACGTCTCTGTCAACGGCTCCTGGCATTGCATACTAAGCCTTCGGTAATTGCCAACATCACGGGGGATCACGAGAGGGATCACGGGGGGCCACGCGACTGTAATTCTGCACGACTACGTTTAATTACACGTCACGTACGCGACAGAAGACGATGAAACATCTCAATTATCTCTTATACGTTGAGATGCAATGTTTTGTTATGATTTGAACAAAAGCTCCGCTGCATTTCAATTTCACGATGTTTATAGGCTATCCACCTATTTATATTTCGATCCGCGATTTAATTATTATTTCTATCCGGCATCTACTTTGAATCTATTTTCTTATGGATATAATCAATATGATCATTACGATGATCATCAACACTTTTATATATTTAAAATCACTTAAAATCTCTTGAATTCGTTAAAATTAAAAATATCTTTAAATCGTTTAAATCTTGTAAAATGTCTTTAAAATTCTTAAGCTCTTTGAAATTCTTTTAAAATCTGAATTATATAGGATTATCGAATAGAGATTTCTCATATAGGATAATCAATTATAAAATTGTAGGTTTTATACATATATGGAAGAACGAACAGAAACAAGTGTGTGATGAGGTGTATGGTTTATAGTTAACCGAGAGGTTGAAAGGTAAACGTCTCAATTCAACGAGCCAGTTTACGCTTCTCAAAATAAATCCCTTAGCATCGAGAGAAATGACACCATCCGCATAATCCTGGGTCTCGATGTGTTTGCACATGTTTTACATTGACGCCCCGTCTGTTTGCAGACACTAAATTATGGCGTACAATGAGGACAACCCCTTCGAGCCTTTCGCTCGTGTGAGGCGGATTATAAAACGGAAAAAGCGGAATCCGGCTCGTTGCTCTTTTGTCACCCAGTTGAAATTCGGGCGACAATGAGGGAAGAACAACGTGTCAACTTCCGTTTCTTCTGTTGCCTGCACTAAAATTAAAAGGGAGTAAAAAAACGAGTGCATTTAGCTTTATTTAGCACGGACACAAACCATCGAAAGGTCTCGAATGTCAGTAAATGTCGGTAACAGGAATCTGTTAGGAATTATCACCCGCGTAGAAATTTTGCTGTGGCCCCGGTCGGGCCCAAATCGGGGAATCTGCCCCCGTTCGGGGAATTTCACACCAGGGATGAAACACACGGCCCGAACGGGCCCAGACCTGAAAACCCGACATCCGGTCGGGCCGTGTGTTTCAACATCGGTCTGGGCCTGGTTTGAAAATTTCTACACGGATAAAATAATTTTAGAATGAGCATATCCACTAAAAATGACACCATAAAGAGGAAGTCTGACTTAAATGGTGAGTTTTGTTTAAATAATAAATTAAAGATTGGAAAGGAGTTTTATTTAGAACACGTTGGTACTTTTAATGTCAACGATCGATATGTTTTACGTATCTCCTCATCTCCTATACTCTGCTGTATCCATGACGACGAAGCAATGGCTGCCGACGACGTCGGTACGCCTGCGTCTCGACGCTGGAATCAGAAATTAGCCAGAAGAGAGTTTCATCCTGTTCCATTATCGAAAAAGACTAAAAAGCATGTTCTACACTAGCTCGAGAAATCTATAAAAATAGTGATGTATTCAATCATTTAATTAATTACGCATTATATTCTACAAAAATTTATGTCTCTTTAAAAGAGTTAAAGCCAGCTCCTCATATTATGAGATTAAATTAGATAAAGATATATACTAACAAATTTTCAGTATAATCAGATAATATTAAGAGATTTCTTGAAAATAGGCCAACTTTCTCAAACTTCCATACTGAAAAGATCTCTCTAACAATTTTCATTTTATTTATATAGGCATTAAGATATACATATAGAGATTTTTCGGATATACATGAGTGCCTGAACACACCCGTCGAAATGTCAGGTAACCCTTTTAACGCTTAGGTTTCTCTTTAATTCTCTCTCCAGGTCCTATAGAGGAACCCCTCTGATTTTTCTGGGCCATCGCCCCGACTGGGCCTCTGGTCTTTATTTTGATTTATTCGAAGTTAACACGCTTTGACGCGCAGTGAGTTGTGCCCCCGATCGTGCCCTCGAATGCAATCTAAAAATCGAGTAAATCAAAACGACGTTGAACTTTTCTTGTGTAGGAAATCAAAATATGAAAAGAGTTGAAGAAATTTCAATTAATTTCAAAACATTATGTTAATTGATCGCGTCCTGTAGCTTGATTAATCACATAGATGAATTATTCTCTATTTTTTCATAACCAGCATCAAATTTCTGTGTGAAAGTTTATTATTCAACCAAATGAAATTACTAAGAAGTTTGTTTAAATTGATTGTGATATTTATATATCAAAAGCCAAAAAAAAAGTAGGGTGGAGGGAAAAAGTCGAAAAAGATCTCCGCGGGAACGACAGGTTCCAGTAACTTTTGGGGGTTGCTAATGCGAGCGATAAGTGGTAATTGATTTTACGCCCCTTGATTTATGATCGACGATACAAAATGCCGCTTTGGGGTAAAACGCGGCGAATCTAACCCCATCGTCCTTACTCCGTTCGGCATGTGTCGACATGTGTTACCCGTTTTGTGTCCCTTGGGGAGTGTAACTGAATTTCCATCTTTATCGGTAAAATTTTGACGCGCTCTTTTGTCAACCGACAATGAAAGACGTCACACTATCAAAAATCGAAATGGATCATTTTTTAAAAACACTAGCAAACCAACCACACCCAGAAAACAGTTTCTTTGAATCAAAGAAACATTTCTTTGATATACGGTGAAAGAAAAAATTTCTTTGAATTAAAAAAAGTTTCTTCGATTCAAAGACAATTTCTTTGAATTAAGAAAGCTTTTTTTAATTCAAAGAAACTGTTTTCTGGGTGCAACAAGGGCGCGATTATTTTGTTTTACTTTTTGTTACTTCAAGTCGTTCAAAAACCAATCAGTTTTGAAACAACTATGTATGTGCGAGACTTTCAAGACATTTCGTTACATCACTTTTTTAGAGGATTTTTTTAATGAGGAATTTCAAGTTTTCTATAGGAATTTTAAGAGATTTTGACGATTCTCAAGTGGTTTTTACGAAATTCAAAAAAAAATTTAGGATTTTTAAGAGACTTCGTAGAATTTTAAGGGATTTCAGGATATTTCGTGGTATTTTAAAGAAATTCATGCAATTTTAAGAGATTTTTAAGAATTAGGGATTTTAAGGGATTTCGAAGGTTTTCGTGAAATTTTAAAAGATTTAAATATATTTTTAGGAATTTTAAGGAATTTTAAGGGATTTTAAGGGATTTGACATGTTGACATGGAATTTCGAGGAATTTTGAGAGAATTCAAGAGATATTTATGATTTTAAAAAGATTTTTTCAAATTTTAAAGGGTTTCTTGGAATTTTATGAGATTTTTAATAATTTTAAGGAATTTCAAAATATTTTTAAGAGAGTTTGTGGAATTTTGAAGGATTTCATGGAATTTTTAGAGATTTCTAATAATTCAAGGAATTTCAAGAGATTTTTTCTAATTTTTAAAAGGTTATAAAAAATTTTTCAAGGATTTCATGAAATTTTATGAGAATTCTTATAATTTGTAGGGGTTTTAAGAGATTTTTCTGATTTTTTAAAGATTTTGTAGAAATTTTAAGGATATCATGCAATTTGATGAGATTTCTAATGATTTAAATTTTTGTTCTAATCAACAAAATCGCGTGCGATTTTTTTGTTTCCCTCCTTACAATTTCAAGTAATTCAAAAGCCAATAAGTTCTGCAACAACAAAATTGATGCGAGATTTTCGAGACATTTCGTTACACCACTTTTTTTAGAGAGGAAATGTGATCAAGTTAAAGGGAAAACAAAGTACACACTTACAAATCTAACTCTAAAAGTTTCCAAAAAGGGCCAGAGGAGATAATATCTTGAAAACTCTTGAGTGAAGAGAAGGGAATAGAAGAGATGTAGGGAGACTCAATGAGCTTCGAAAGTACCCTTCTTTTATGTTGGTACTTCTCTACCGATTTCGAGTGCGACGACTCGTGTCTCACGGCGCGAGAAAGCGATAGGCCATCAGCCATTATTTCGAGACGCTCTCGTCACGGTTCCCTTCCTTCTTCTCCTTCTTTTCCTTTTTGTTCTTCTTTCTTTTTTCTCCCTCGCGGAGCGGACTCTTTTTTCCTGATAGTCCGGACTCCCGGAAAAAAGTATCCGTTGCGCCTGACAACCGATAAGATCTCAGATCCTCCCACCCGATATATCTTATGATCTTCTCGAGTCTTTAGATCAAGGCCGGCATCCTTTGATGTAGTGAATCTTCCAAGATTTGGAGATCAGAGACACTTTCGCAACATTATAGTTTGCACGAGTTTCAAACACAAACTTTGATCCAGATGAGTTGTACTATGTTGAATGGAACACTCTCTTTAGTGACTGAATTTAATGTGACATGTAAAGATTACTTGTGAGGACATTTTCTTTTTTTAAAGACTTTTCTTAGTTTGAAAGTTTCTCCAGAAGATACTTCAATTTTTAGTTAAGATTTAATATTTAAATGATCTGAATTCTATAAATAGTATCAATAGACGTAGAATTATAGTAAAGCATGCAGTTTTTAACTTGCTATTATAAGTTAATCTCTTGTGGGAGCATTGTTAATCTGGATGCTGACCCCTTTGCTCTGTTTGCGTTTCCCATATAATGCACGATTTCACCCATTTCGCGGTAGCGTACCTTTCGAAAAGTATTGTTCAGTTAGTAAATCTGTGACATTTGCACACTACAATACAACATGACTATGCTGAAATCAGCTTACGCCCCTTGCATTCGGAATTTCTGACGTTTGACGTACGAAAGGGGTCATTTTCAGTCACAAAAACCCGAAATCAGAAGCTTTCTCGAACACCAATAATCAAAATATTTACTTTACTCGCCATTACAATAAAATTTATAATTAAAAGCTAATTCTCTTGTACTTTAACAATTTGTTTAAACGATATTGTAATTGCAAAAGATTCTTTTTCTCTAACTTTGGGTAGAGAGTTTCATCTTAACACGAGATTTTCCTCTCTAAAAGAATCCTCTTTAAAAAAAAGTGGTGTAACGAAATGTCTCAAAAATCATTTTCTTTCAAACCTGATTGGCTTTTGAATGAGTTGAAGTTGACTTGCAGTTAATATAAAATAATTTGAGATCAACGACAATTTTATTTCAAACTTACAGTGAAGTGTACTGTAACATTTTTATAAAGTCATAAATATAAAAAAAAACTATAAACTTGTCTTATTTTGAATAAAGACTTTCAGAACTGAGATTTCTTTGATTTTAATTGTATTATATATGTATCCATAAACGTGAATGACGACACTACGCAATTTCCTCTGATTTATATTAAATTCATATCTACACAAAATCAACTTCCGGGATGAAAAGGACAATTTATAAAGTGATATTATATAGGAAATGAAGAACTGAGTTACCATAAATGATAAAAATTTATCTCCTAGCATATTTATACAGTTCGACATTGTTTCAAATAATCTCTTATAATTTTCTAATTTAATTACATAATTAAATACATATGAATTGATTGCTTTCTTAAATAATAATTCCCAATCATAACGGATGTGAGATTATCAGTACCTTTACACCAGGAAAAATAATTCTGAGATTAAAAAACGGTCGACTGTCATTGTCAAAGATAATAAATAATAAAAATCATATAATCCCTAAAAATATTAAATCGCTTCATAAGAGCTGAAAAATGAAATGAATGAAAATGAAAATCATGCATCATTATATTTCCTTTGATTTCTTTTAGCTGTACGTCCGTTGCAATTCTTCCTGGAATGATATTGATTTATCACAAGAATATAAAATTATAAAAATTAGCACATCTTCTGTACAAACAACATAGTATTAAAATATCTCTTTTTACATTAAGGTTTTAATCATTCCGTTTTAATCACTCCCAATTCTTGCATTTCACCTTGAGAATCATCTAAATTTTCAAAAGTAACTTTTAATCATAAAAAATAGGAAAATAATTTTATTACCTCAAATTTTTAATAATTTATCATGAGAAACATATAAATTCATTTTTTAAAGTATTCTCACCCGTCGATAATCTGCCAATTTTCATAAATACGGATGCGCCAAATTCTCCGATGCCCCGTATTTGCCACATCTCCCCTAAATATCTATTTTCACTTTATACCCTTATAGGAAAATACAGTCAAGTGTCTCTAGCGCATTCATGGTCTTTACTCTTTCGCGGCTACTCTCTGTCTGCAAAGACGAACTTGTAGTTAAGAAAAAGTAATTAATTATTCTCTGCATACGCTGCAATACTGCAAACAGAATTATTTTTTCATAAGCTACGATCGAATGTACGGATGTCGCGCTATACATATGAATTTATGATTCACAATTTCCAGTGAATCGCATTATTTAATCATAGTCTACAGGCGACTTTAATAACGTCTTGCCGAGCGTCTTGCAATAGAGTTCTACAGAGAAGAAGTGAGATAATTATAGAGAGAAGTTGGAATCGAGTCTCAATATAGTCATCTGTTATTAGCAAAGGCAGTCAGTTCTTCGAAGAATGGATTTTTTTGATAGGTCTTACTATAGGCTTAATAAAACGCTAACGTGTGCTGTAGGACAGTGGCCTTTTCAGTCATCCTCAGTGAAGTCGTTCATTAGAAGTTTCGTCCTTATAGCATATATCAGTCTCATCATACCACAGGTATAATTCGTGAATATATTCAAAACTCTGTTGAGTTGAATGTGAATTTTGGACTAAATAAAAAAAATTGATAATAAAAGAATTTATTTATTTGTAATTAGTCGATATGCTATTATGAGCTTTGGGGAGATAATTTAGATTCTACGCTAGAACGCACCCTTCCAGCTTTAACGACTATGACTTACGCCTTAAAAGGTTTCAATTTCGTCTACAATGAGCAGAATGTAATTAAAACAAATATCAGCACTTTAAAAAAAATAATAATTTCTCTCAGTAACCAATTTGAATCAGATCAGGAAACTACTTATGGTCATAAAAAATGATTGGGAGGTTTTGTCTTCCGAACAGGAATTTGGGATCATAAAATTGTATGCTGAACGATCAAGGAAAATTACAATGAGATATATGAGTAAATTTAAATATTTATA
>JAUESH010000039.1:16861113-16872944 GCA_032275165.1 Synergus magnus
TATATATATGTAGGTGTCCACTTACGACCGAATGCTCGTAGTTT
Source organism: Synergus magnus (assembly GCA_032275165.1). Lineage (NCBI taxonomy): Eukaryota > Metazoa > Arthropoda > Insecta > Hymenoptera > Cynipidae > Synergus > Synergus magnus. The sequence goes on from JAUESH010000039.1 coordinate 16,861,158, forward strand.
GAATTGAGCCCTGGGCCCAATAAGTTATAATACCTTCCATAACCAGAACACTAATGGCTTCAATTTCACAAAAATAAGCTTATAAAATCGCAGGGATCGGCGTAGAATTACAAGACTACCCCTCATAATTCTACATGGCCCTCCCACGTGATCAAGATCTCATGGAGGAATAAGTAGAGCACATACGCGATATTCCGGATTAAAATTCTTTCTTCTCTCTTCTGCTGCCTTCCAGAGGTTATAGCACCGGGGAGGTATGGAGAGCAGAGGGACCCGGTAAAGATGTATTCAAACCGGCTAATCCACTGATTCCGCTCTCGGCGCATGACGCTACCCGGCCACCACCCAGTTTCTGATTCAACCTACCCCTCCTCCATTCAATTCGAATACTGAAGCTCTTTGAAGGAATTTGTAACGCTATCCTGTTTGCAGACAAACTCGCCCTACGGCACGTTTCTTCTATATTCCATACAAGATTGATCCACATCGTCTTCTCCAAATATTTTGAGATATCATATTTATAGAAAGCATTCTCTACATCTGGGATCGTCTGTGGGAATAATTAGTATGTCCTCTTCACATGAAATAGCGAAGGGTTGAAAAGAGTTGATAAGCTGATCAGGAAATTTGAAATTCCCGAGGTTTTCCCGGTTTTTTTCCAGTCAAATAAAATTCCCGGGGTTTTCCCGGTTTTCCGGTCCGCTAGACACCCTGGTTGATTAGTAAGAAGAATCACACTATAAAAACCGGCAAACTAAAATTTTTCCAAATACATAAACTCAAATAAAAGTGACTCAAGTTCGACGAAAGAAAATTCGTATATCTTTCATCGATATTCAGAATTCGTACACAAATACACATCTAACAAAAAAAAATGCAGTTGAATTGAAATCTTTTCTATGAGTATAGGTGAAGAAACGATTTTCTCCAGGAAGCGTAACGGAAGTGGAAATGTGTTGCGTTGACACCACTGGCAGACATGAGGAATTTCTCCCATGTGAGAGGGTCTTGGAATAAAGCCAATGCACAGGTAAATTCGCTTGACTTCACAAAAAAATGCGCAAACGCACCGGCAGATCCGTCAAAATTTAGGTTGAGAAGCTGGACAGATGGACAATGGTTAAGAGTATATCCTCTTATGCGTGCAAATTATACGGATCAGTTCCCACAAATGGCTATCAATCACTTTCGCCAGAAGTATGCATTCAGGTTGAACAATCAGAGATGTATTGGTCGAGTGCCCGAGTTATTGGATACCTAGATGTATTCGATAGCCCGCTTCTGATAGTTCCGATTTAGATCTGACTTCATTGTCTGTAATCGATATACTTGTACTTGAATTCACTCAACAATTTACAATTCCTTCATTTTCAGATTCTCTCAATGAGGTTCCAAGAGATCAACTGCAAATCTTGTTTTATAACTATGTAATTATATCGTCATTATATCATTAAAGTTGCCTATCTCGGAAAGGGGCTAATGTGTTCGAATCAATTTCAGGGTGGTCACATGTCAGATAAGTCAGGGAAATGTCAGGGAAAAAAAATTTGTCAGGAAAATGCGAGTAGCTGTCAGGGAAAATAGAAATTGATAATTATGCTAACTATATTATTTTTGTCGTATTACATACATAGCTTTTGTAGTTTATTTAACAGACTTTAGAAGCTTTCCAAGGATTTCGAAGGATTATAAAGAATTTACAGGCGTTCTTTGAGATTCTCTAGGTTTCTAATGATTTCAAGAGATGTTCTATAATTTTAAGGGATTTTAATAGGTATTTAAGGTATTAAGGTATTAAGATATATTAAAATTTCCTGTGGAATTTTAAGAGATTTCCAAGGTTGTCGTGAATTTTAGAAATTTTTAAGAATTTTAAGTGATATGAGTTGATTTTACGCGCATTATGCGATTTTTTTTTTTTTAATTTCAATAACATTATCATTGAAAATTTATTCGCATTTTTAATACTTTTCTGTCAGGGAAATTTGTCTGAAAATGAGGAAAAAGTCAGGGAAAATGTTAGGGAAATTGAAAAATTGAATCTTGTGTACCTCCCTGAATTTCAATGAAACTTCGAAGCTATGAACTTCGAAACTTCGTTCCTATGAAAGTTCTTCTTTAAAATCCTCTTATAGGAGTAAAATCATGTCAAACTGCAGCATTTGTCTTGGTTGACTTAGCATCTTTGAACATAAGTCGATTGGGGATGAAAATCTTAACGTCAACAGCTACGTTGTGTCTAGGTGATTTGAATTGGACATGAAAAGACTTTGTTGTAGCCGGCTGGCCAACTCAGAGATCAAGGAGAGCTGCGTCTCGTTTGGAACGTTCGGTTGGCGTGACGGGAAGTCGTTTCGTCAATGGGCAGTGGCACCCATATGGATGATGGGCTACAATGCGAATACAGCAACTTGGCCATCCCGGACGTTTTCGAGGCGTAAATGGCATTAAAAAGAACTGCTACCTGCTGCAGTACTTTTCGCACCGATTGAAACGTAACGCGTTGACGCATTGGTCTTCCATTCAACCAAGGGAACAACAACGTTCGAACCTAGCGCGCACCTTAACGCCCTTCTCAGAATGCGAATTCATTCGTTTTTCTTTTTCTTTTTTTGCCTCCAATTCTTCACTCTCTCGCGTATCATGTCCTTTCAAGGCTATAATAGTCAAGGGTCCGGATTTCTGCAATTGTCATGGACCCTAATATAGCATATTACATTATACATCCCTTATGAATCTCCCATTGTTGTACTCTCATTGTTTACACACTTATCAGAAGATTGGTTCAAGACTAAAAGAAATTCCTAGTTTTAGTGTGGTCCTGATCTGGAAAACTTTTTTTTAATCCTGTAGACGAATTTTCAACAACTTATTTTTCCCGTGTGGCAGTTTCTTCACGGAGAGAGAAGAACATTTTTGAATAAATGATAAAAATGAATGAAACTTTAGTATTGATATAGTGGTTTTCAACCGTCGAATTTTATATTTGTATTAAGTGAAAAATAATGAAACGACACTATACGAAAAATCAAGATCAAGTACTTCCGTAGTCTAATATGAACAATTATAAAAGTTCCACATTTTTCAATGTTTTGATACAGAGTATACTAAGCTTTCATTCATTTTTATCATTTATTCAAAAAGAAAGTCTCTCCGTGTTCCCTTGGAATGTGGAACCCTTGTGGGTCATTTATAGGGGAGACGTATAGCCTAAATTTTTCAGATTTTGCGAGTGACACTGCCGCCTCCCACGTTCAACTTGATACTAAAGACCCCGTTATGTCCATAAATCGTATAGCCTGACTTCGAAACCTTGGTCAAAAAGGAAGTGACCAGATTTGTGTGGGATCAATGCGCCTTAAACCTGCCTGCTCTAGAATTTGGAATGAATAGAAATTGTCGGAAGTCACAAATATCCCTAGGCTTTTGATGCAAAGAGGTTTTATTTGAAATGTCATCCCTCTAAAGCTGTAATAGCTTCAAATCTTATAAAACGTAAAATCAAGTGTCGTAATATCTCGATTTCTAAATGTACCTAAGAAAAATCGTATTTAAGAATCTAAGAATCTACTGTGAATTCGACCATTTGAAAAAAGAATGGCGAGTTTCAACTTTGGAACGGACTCGCGTGAAATTTAGCACCTAGAAGACAGTTACGACTTACAACGCGCATCAGAACTGCGGACACGCAACCGCTAATTTCACAGTCGTTTAAGAGGCGATAATTCAACGAAATTTATAGCTGAAGACTTGACGCACCCCACTTGACATCATATTCCATTAGAACTCATAACGGCGAGCCAGTTCGAAAAAGTCTGAATGCCTGTTTTACGAGAGCTCCTCGCGAACATTTAAAAGCGAGTGACTCTCTCTTTCCGACGATTGCAATGCCAACTCTTTGATATTGCGAAAGTGGTGATTCCAATAAACGAGTAATTAACGAACTGTAACACATTAATAAAAAGTGTTGAAATAGGAAGAAAAATGCGATGGAAATTTCAAAAAATATTCTTTCATCTCAATTCTAAACAAACAGCGATTTCTTCTTTAATTCGAGATATTTAAACCTCCGTGGCATGCACTGTAAAAAATTTTGGGTAATTTACCCACAATTTCTTAGGGATTATTCCACATTTTTGTTTGAGAAAAGCAGGGTGTCTAGTGATCAGGCAATTTGAAATTCCCGGTTTTCCATGGTTTTCACTAAAATTTAAGGGAATTTCCCTAAAGCGTTTAAAATTTACTAAAAATTTTGAGAAACTTTCCTAAAATTTAGGAAATTGAACAATACACGGAGAAAAATGGCTAGTAGATCCTACTAAACTTTTGAACGGACTAAACTGTTTAGTAAATCCTACTGTTGGCTTCGTAGAATTTACGAATTTAGTAGTAGGATCTACTTACGGAGTAGCAGGATTTACTAAACAGTTTGGTCCGTCCAAAAGTTTAGTAGGATCTACTATCCATTTTACTCCATGTACCTGCAATTTTTTAAGGAATTTTCCTAAATCTTTCGGTAATTTATTGGAAAAATTAGAAAATATTCCCTAAATCTTTCTGAATGAAAAATTACCTACTAAATATTAGGAATTGTTTCAAAAAATTTTTTATTTTCCATGTAAGTTAGTTAAATTTGCCTCAAAGATTCTGAATTTCCAAATTTCCAAATGTATAAAAAACATAACGTTTTTGGGTAATTTCTAAAAAAAATCCTTCCCCCTCTGTCACAAAAAGTCACGCAATGCGAATCTGCCTCCCTTTTAAGAGCATTTAGGAAATTTTCCTAATCCTGGGAAATCTCGAGAAAAAGTCACAAAATGTGGAGTAATATTCCCCAAGAGGGTTTTGGGAATTATCTTTGCCAAATGTTTGGAGAAATTCCGGAAAGTTTGTGGAAATTAGCATCCCGCCAATTATAGGGAAAATTCCCAAAGAAATTTTTTACAGTGTGCAATTGTGCATTTTATGTAGAAGATGAACTTTGTTCAGCCTTATTTTAAATTTATCACTAAACCTCCAGACTTCATTATCTAAACATGACGTTGCTCTCGTTGTGGGCGCGGGAGAATCGTCAAAGGCGAACCGGGTGCGCTTTACGAGCTCGGATCGACCCTTTAACAGACGAAACGTTAATATCTTGCAACGAGAAGTTAATGGACGGTTCAATGGAGGTGCATATGGATGTGGATGTGGATGTGGATGTGCAACGTGTAGCCGGCGTAACGAGGTTACAACGAGTTGAAGCGCATACACGTCAGTTCTACTGGGGCACAACACCCTTTAGAATTTAGATCCTGCCCCGGTTAGAAACAGACGAGCAAACGTGACGAGGACAAATTATCTCGGACAACTCTCCTTGCCGGCTTCCCTTCGTTCTTCGCCTGGTTAAATGTTTTACAAGCCCTTCTTCCTCCGAATGATGGATCGTCGAACCAGGTGATGCACCCTCTCTGTTCGCCACCCCCGTTACATGACCTTAACTGTACTATATTATATTATACTATATTATACTACAATCTTACACTTTTTAATCTAGATCTGTACATGATACATATTATCTAACTCTTCCTCTCTTTTTCTATCAATATCTCTCACTGCTTTTATTCAAACGCCCACTAAGACCTCTTTTGCGCACGATGACTCGTGCCTCCGATTTAATCGTCTTCCATTCGTCCCGCTGTCTGGGTAAAGGTTCATAAAAAGAGTAGCGTCACCGGGGGTCACAGAAAGGGATGCTGGGGAGCGTCAAAGCGTGTTAAAAACTAGATGTATAACTCGATTCGACTATGAAATTGTATATCTGCCTTTCAGTCCTACTGGGGAACGATTATCTAATTTGGGGAAAACTTCTATCTGTTAATGTTGCAAGGCTTCCTTTCTCACGTTTCGTATATCAGTCACCTTTTCTTTTTCATGTTCTGTTCCTCTCTCATTACACGCTTCCTGTCACATGTCATCCCTTGCTCTTGTTAAATATATGTTATATATCGTAATTATATTAATCTCATTACTTCAATTATAGGGTGTCTACTAAATTTTACCCACCAAATTCCCGGACAATTCCCGCATTTTCCCGCTTATAAATTTCGAAGAGACTTTAAAAGATTTCAAAAGATTTTAAGTGTTTTTCACGAGATTTTTAATCATTTTAAAGAATTTGAGGGTATTTAAAAAAAATGTAGAAGTGATTTTAAGGAATTTCAAGGGATTTTAAAAGAATTCAACACAGAAAAAACCAAGTGTAATATTTACCCCGATTTCAGGGTAAATATTACCTGCAACAAAAATTACCCTCAAATGGGTAAATACTACCCTGAACACAGGCAGGGTGGCCACAAGATTCAATTTTTCAATTTCCCTGACATTTCCCTGACTTTTTCCTGACTTTCAGACAAATTTCCCTGGCAGAAAAGTATTAAAAATGCGAAAAATTTTTAATAATCATGCTATTGAAATTTTTCAACGTATAATATCACTTTATATATTTTGAAATTTAAAATCACTTCAACTCACTTAAAATTCGTAAAAATCTCTAAAATTAACGACAACCTTGAAAATCTCTTAAAATTCTTTGAAATTTATTGAAAATCCTAGAAACGTTTTTAAATTCCACGAAATCCCTTGAAAATTGTTAATATTCCATGAAATTCCTTTAATTTTCACTAAAAATATCTTAAAATTTCCTAAAAACATTCAAAATTCCTCAAAACCTTTTCAAAAATCTCTTGAAATATTTTTAAATTCCACGAGGAACTTTAAAATCCCTTATAATGCGTAAAAATCTCTTAAAATTATTGGAAACCTATTGAAATCCTTTAAAATTCGCTGAAACCTTTTGAAATTCCTAGAAACATCTTTAAATTCATTAAAATTCCACCACAATAGTTAAAATCTCATAAATTCTTTAAAATCTATTAAAATTCTATGAAATCCTTTACAATTTCACAAAATCTTTTAAAAATCAAAAATAATTTTTGAAATTTTTTAATATCCCAGAAGGAATATTAACATCCCTTAAAATAACGTAAAAAATCAAAATTTCTTTAAATTCTTACAAGTTTTTAAAAATCTTTTAGAATTCCACAAGGAACTTTAAAATTCCTTAAAATTCGATGAATTCCCTAAACTTTCTTAAAAATCTCTTAAGATATCATGAAGTCCTTTAAAATTCCACAAAACCTTTTAATTATTATACAAATCTCTTGTAATCCCTTTAAATGCCTAGAAACCTCTTAAAATCCTTTAAAATTATTGAAAATTCCTTGAAATCATTAGAAATCCAGAGGAGAATCTAAAAGAATGCCTGAAAATTCTTTATAATCTTTCGAAATCCTTGCAAAGTTTCTAAAATCTGTTAAATAAACTATAAAAGCTATAACAAAAATAACATAGTTAGCATAAATGTAAATTTCTATTTTCCCTGACATTTCCTTGACTTCCCTGACATGTGGCCACCCTGATAAGGTACGGTTACCATGTCAACTTATTTTATACCTTCTTTTGTTTAGATGCAAAAAAATTAAACTTTATCCACTTGAAAATTACCCGCAAGAAATTTTCCCCTCTGTTCTTTTCTGTGTGCATGCACCAGTGCTCTCAGATCGAGCTAGAAATTTACCCCCTACACATCCACTATTTTATAAAAAAAAAGCAATTTGTCAAATATAATTTGTCAAACTTTTGAAATTAGTACACTTTTTAAGTATTTTCTTGAATTATACATATAAGAAAATTTTCACACATTATATTTAATAAATTACTTTTTTTCGACAAAATACAAAATGTGGAGGGGGTAAATTTCTAGCTCGATCTGAGAACACTGGCATGCACAGAAGATTCTGTAACTTGAACGTATCCAGCCTGCATGATTTGAAATGAATTCGGCCTCTGTATATTTAACAAGAAAGTAAAGCTATCGTGATTCAGAAACGGTTCGTGATCTCTGATCGGAGAATCCATCGCCGTGGAGGAGTCGCCGGATTCCCTCGTAAGAATTCTCAGGATGTGATGGCAATCTCGTAGAAAAGGATTGATGTTTCTCGCAACGGAAAGAAGTAGGCTGTCGCGTTCATCACGCTTCCGTACAAGCACCAGCAGACATTGGCAGAAGCCGCCTGGCAAGGCAAACAAACACGTGCGAGCATACGTGCTTTTATTATCGACGAAGCTCGGTTTTATTGCGACGAGCTTGTTTTGGTTCCAGAGCCTTGTCCGCTGATGACGAGAATGCACACTGAAGGAAGGGACTAGTTTCAATGAGCTTTGACGAATGCCGACATGTTTGACTTCAGTCAAAACTGTCATCAACAATCATGAATTACAGCTGCCGTATTACCTTGAAATTTAAAAAAATTCACTTTTTATGAAAAATTTTTAAAAGAATCATGTACATAAGGAAGTCTATATATAAATTCCTCGGAGACGTGAAAGTATTTATTTGAAACGCAGTTTGAAAGCTTTTGTCGCTGCTTTTTGTAGACTTCTCAGCCGTCTCCGTATGAAAAATGTTGAAAAAATACCTGAATAGGGATAAACTTTGCGCAAATCTCTAATCTGAGAAGAAAAGTGTTTAGCCAGCAATGATTTTTGTGAAGAGGCAGTGGGGTGAACGAATTGTTCGGCGGGTGGTCCTCGCAAAGCGAAGGGTTGACAAGGGCTTGGTACTAGACGAAAGCAGCGACAGCGTCCGAGGAGTCGCGAGCAGCACTTGGGAAAGCAAGCTCAGCGTGAAGTCAAAATAACCAAATGTCAACATTGTCGGGCGTCAAGGGGTTTATGATCGAATTATAGGGGAGGACGATCTCCTGGCGAGAGTTCTTTTTATCAATTACGAAACAATAACGAGGCACGATGCAGCTGCGAACCTACATGCGGACGCGCCCACGGAAGTAGACTCGTGTTTAAGGACTCAAGGTAACATAGCCATCCAAGTACAGAGGCATGTACGCGTGCCTCATTTGTACTGTCAAAAATTCAACACCGGCCGAACTGACCGCCTACTTGACTGGACTTACTGCCAATTTCGACATATCGCCAATTTTAACTCCATGGGCGTGAAACTGGACATTGACTACCAACCGAACTGGACCCCACGATCAATGGGAACAAGGAAAGAATATTCGCTGACGGAAAGCTATCAGGGTGTCTATATTTGAAATTCCCGGGTTTTTCCCGGTCAAATTTTTTTTTCCTCTGACCAATTTATAGATGTCTTTTTGCAATTTTTGAAAGTCAACAAATTGTTTGGAGTTTCCGCTAGACTGTTTTAGGTCTGCAAATAAATTTTCTCTGTTTTCGATTGAAAATAAATACAAAATAAAGGGAAAAGAAATTGTATGAAAGAATGAAAAAAAAAAAATTGAAATTACTATCGGGCTTAGAATACAAAAATTTGTAACTTCAATATAAAGAGAATATTCTCCGTAACGAACAAATTTTAATATTTATACAGGTAGACAGAAAAAAATCTTGAATTTCGAAATAGATCAAAAAGACACATTTTTTGTAACTTAAAGATACCTATAATTGTTTGAAATATATTTTTAGCTATAATTTACCTGAAAAGGATGACAATTAATGTCAATTTTGATGCAATTCGGGGTTTTTATCAGTTCCTGTAAGTTTTGCTAATTCAAGATTTTTTTTGTCACGTGGTATAAATATTTTCGATTTATTCATTATGGAGAATATTTTCTTAATATTTTGAAAGAAATCTTATTAAACGAAGGAACGTTGCGATTGTAGATAAAGTAGAAATGTAATAAAAAGAAGATAAAGTAGAAAAAAAGTCGATTTTTCGATAAAATACAAGAAAATTCTCGGACCTAAATGAAATTCCCGGGTTTTTCCCGGTTTTCCTCGGCCAAATAAAATTCCCGGATTTTCCCTGGTTTCTCTCGGTTTCCCAGTCCGCTAGACACCCTGGTTATCAATATAATAAGGAAATTATAATGTATTAAATATTTTGTTCGTAATTTCTTCGTTTTAAATCTGTTTTTAAAACTGAAGTGAGGCTTGTTATGCAAATGCTGTCACCCCAAGTTTTGTTTCCTTATTTCAAGTGACAGGACTAACGCGAGAGCCGACTGTCGACAGAAGGTGTAGGATAACTCGCGATGACAATTAGGGCACGTGCTTTAATTCCCTAATTCTCGTTTTAATCAACGCGATGTCGTATTTGTGCGAAGCTTCTATTGTTTTTGCCACACGCGCCGTACTTTTGTGCGCTCTGGCTGAATAACCCTTTGTAGTCTGTAATCAGCCGTTACGTTCCTTTCAATTACGTGCGAATTACGACATGTTAAACGGCAATGAAAATACCTTGTTTAGGCATCAATTACTCCCTACTCGATCCTAATATGGCAATAAGGACATAAAACTCTTTTAGGACATTAGGACTCTTTTATTAGGACTCTTAAGGATATTTAAACTTTTAAATATCAATACTTATCGAGCACGTGACGAGAACGCATATTTTCAGTCGAAAATGTCGCAGATGCAGTTAGAATTGAGGCGCGAGATAAATGACTTGTGTCGCTGACGCGTGTGTCATGCCGGAAGTCGTTTGACCCAGTTTGTTTGTCGATCTTGTTTGTACAGGCTGACCCTTAAAGATCTCTAAGCGAAGTCTTCGAAGGTCCTGCATGGTCCTTGAGTATTCGAGGACTTAGTTCGCAGATGTTTATTTTGACGCGTCGTCTCCTATTGCAGTGAAGGGGAGGGTAAACAATTTTCCAGATCTTTGCTCTTTTCCTGTTTTTAGCTTGCTTTGTCACGTGTCTCATTTATCATGTCATAACCCAAAATATTTTACAGAAAAAGAATTACTGAGCTACAAAATATACTTGTGAAAGCTCTTTAAAATTCTTTAATATCGACATTTAGAATCCTATGAAATACTCAACACAATTTTGTAATTTCTTTAAAATCTTGAAACCCCGTGAATTCTTTTTAAGTTCTTTAAAAATTCTCCTTAAAACCCTGGAAATCTTTTAAAATCGCTTTAAATTCCTTAAAATCGAGTTGATCTGGATTTTAAAGTATACAATCGGTGAATAGAAATCCAACCATTAGGTGAAGCAGAGAGAGAATTAACTAGTTAAGTAATCAAATATTCCAAATAATGAGTCTAGAATAGTTTTTTAATCTTGATAGGATATTGACCAGTTTCCCCTACATGGGATATTTAACAGTGAGAACATGACGCACCCTGTGGGGTCCTTGCGTTTTCCAGATCAGAATTACACTATAGAACCTCGTATAGAACTAGGGAAAACTGGCCAGACCCCATCAGAACCCCATCAAAATTTCTGCACGGGATATATGTTGATAATGTTTACTAAAGATGTGAAATGTATGGTATGCAGATTTTACATTCATCATGCCATATATGCAATCTAAATATCTAGATATTAAATTTAATAACGAGATAATTAGGCTGAATATTTATATGCTTAGGATGAATATCTAGATATTTAGGATGAATTTATTTGTAATTCAATTTTTTAAATATCCAGATGTTAAGTTTGAATATCCATTTTTCTCCGTGTATAAATGTAATATACCTAGGTGTATTCATCTATAAATAATACCCAGCACGTGCAATTCCTTAAGCAAAGTTTCCCGAATTCAAAAATTGGTTACAACCGTGGAGAGAAATCCAATCATCCTATATGAACTACCCGAGGACTGATGCTTTCTCTGCAAAAGGTGCCCGAGTCGAAATATAGGCCCTACTTTAACGCTCTTCACGCTATCATTTGTAGGGGCTAAGGTTTTAAAGTAGAA
>JAUESH010000039.1:16873044-16933135 GCA_032275165.1 Synergus magnus
GTAGAATGAGCAGCCGCAAAGTAGAGGCAATACTTCCACTTGGAGCGTTAAAGTAGGGCCTATATTTCGACTCGGGTGTACCTACAATATGTTTACAAGATTGAACACGTGCAGGCATAATACCTAATGCAAAAGTTGTGCAAATTGCTTTCGTTTCGGCAAGCCGATAAGCTAAAAGATGAATATGTTCGAACGCATCCTAAGAATCCGAAGCTAAATGTTTCGATTACACGCTTGCTTTAGCGCCTTGAATGGGAAACAAACTGGAGAGGAACGTCCGTCTGGTTCTGGTAGATATGGTACGTAGTAGAATAAGAATAACTACAGCACTTTATGCATGTGATGGTGAAGCAAACCATGCTGGGTAAAACAGCAGTAAGCGGAAAGACAGTGGTCGCGCATCGCACGCCAATCATCCCTGCTGAACGCAAAACCGCACAAAGGATATCGCTCCGTTGCAGATGCAACGTCTTCGCGGCACTTTTTGCCGAGCACGAATTACTCGGGCGTTACCCAACAGGCTAGTCCTTTCAGAGTCGGATTAACAGAAATGGTACTCCCAGCATGTTTTCAATGGAAAAAAGAACGAAAATTCTCGTAGGATGGCCACAAGATACAATTTCTCAATTTCCCCGAAATTTTCCTGATTTTTCCCTGACTTCAGACGAATTTTTCTGGCAGAAGTGCATTAAAAATGTGAATAAGTTTTTAATAATACCCTAAAATTAAAAGCGAAACAGGCCAGATGAATGTACTCAATTTTCAAAGAATCTAAAGTAATAGAAATTGAGAAAGATGTTTGTATTGATATTAGGAAGTTCTTTCAAAATATTATTAACACTAGCCAAAATTAGCGCACTACTACTACATCAGGGTGGCCACAAGATTAAATTTTTCAATTTCCCTGACATTTCCCTGACTTTCAGACAAATTTCCCTGACAGAAAATTATTAAAAGTGCGAATAAATTTTCAATAATAGTGCTATTGAAATTTTTGAAAAATTTCGCACATCACTTTAAATCTTGTGAAACTCCATAAAATCTTTTGAAATCTCTTATGATTCTATGGAATCTGTTAAAAATATAAAAATTTCTCAAAATCCTTTAACATTACACGAAAAACTTTAAAAACACTTAAAAATCGTAAGAATCTCTAAAATTAACAGAAACCTCTTGAAATCCTTAAAAATTTCACGAAAACCTTCGAAATCCCTTAAAATTCGTTGAAATTCCTTGAAATATTTAGAAACGTCTTAAAATTCCTTAGAATTCCACGCAAAACCCTTAAAATTCCTGAAAACCTCGCAAAATTCCTAGAAACCTCTTACAATCTCTTCAAATTTTAAGTAATCCTTTAAATTCTTCAAAATCTTTTTAAAATCATAAAAATCTCGTAAAACCCTTAAAACTCATTGAGGAACTATAAAATATCCTAAAATGCGTAAAAATCTCTTAAAATTCCATAAAATCCTTTAAAATACCTTATAATCCTTTGACTTCCCTAAACTTTCTTAAAACTCTCTTCAAATTTCATGAAATCCTTTAAAATTCTACGAAATTTGTTAAGTATCATAAAAATATCTCATAATCCCATAAAATTCCTAGAAACCTCTTTAAAAAATTTTAAATTTCTTGAAATCTTTAGAAACTTATAGAATCTCAAGGAATGATGCCTAGAAACTCTTTATAATCCCTCGGCATCCTTGAAAATCTTCTAAAGTCTGTCAAATAAATTATAATTTTTTATTATGATGAATAGATCAATTTCTATTTTCCCTGACAGCTACTCGCATTTCCCTGACATTTCCCTGACTTCCCTAACATGTCAAACTAGCATAATTACTGCACACTGACAAAAGGAATTGCAACACAAAGATACGCGACAAGTGATCTTACTTTATTATTGTTTAAGAATTCAACAATTATTATTTATATTTATATATCAAATTATATTTTTCCTGATAACTACTCGAATTTCCTTGACATTTCCCTAATTTCCCTGACAAATTTTTTTTCCATGACATTTCCCTGACTTTCCTGCAGTGACTACCCTGCAGAAGTAAGGTCGGTGTAGAATGCATAACCTGTCATCTTTAAACATATACCATTTTAACAATAAAATAAGATTCTGTGATAAAAGAGTATGCAATAATCATAGAAAGTACTTTGTTACTGAATTGACGTCATTTTTTTACTTCCTTCTCAAACTCCGCCTCCGATGCATAACTATTTAAATTACCATAAATGCAAATCGCAACATTCAATTTAGACGCAAGTGTCCATACTTACAAATAACATATCTGCAATAAGTTTAGCATTGAATATTCGAGTAGCTGATTGTAAACGATCAAGGTTTCGCGGTGAAGCCCGGAAGGAATGAATTCGATCAAGGCGATCATTGACATTGCAGGATGCAGGATAATTCCAGGAGGTCACGCACGCGCCAGATGGATGCCGCGGGTAAAAGAGCAGCGTCTTTCAAGAAGTCTGTCAGCAGACTTGGTGTTCGTGCAGATGGTAGATACGTAATACGTCCAGACTCGAAAATGAACAAGAAACGGACAAGAACTCGTTGAAACTGACAATTAACTCGACTAGCAATTAGCCGTCAGTGTTTTAGTCTGTCGATGAAGTTTTGGTATTACCAAGACTACCAAGGATTGAATAATATCGAAAGGATTGAACATATCGAAAGACAACGTCCTGTTTGAGAGAATACAAACTCGCCAAGAACCCGTGAAGGAAGAGACCTTGCGTGTGCTTGCTTGGAATAGAATTACAATATCGATATCAAATTATACGCGTCTTGAATCGATACCTCAAAAAAAGTTGTGTGGCAGGCGCTCCATACTCAGGATGCGGGAAAAGATATCAACAAGTTATGAATAAAAATTAAAGAGAACGGCTTATTCGACAAAAATAAAGACCTATATTTAAACCAATAAAACTCAAGATGGTTCTCAACCAATTCCTATTTGAGATAACTTTTTTATATCTGCGATAAATTGTTTTTTTTCCATTTCAATCTGGAAGGTACTTTTTTTTATAACGGTTTATTGAATTTCGTAGGCAATCACAAAATCCATGCTCAGGGGAGATTATTCACGTCGGTTCTTGTTGAGTGCTCACGCTTTTTGGGAGAGTAAAAGAAACCGCGCCTTTTTCCCCTTGAACATGGGGATGAACTTCGATCCCCTAGCTTCAACCTCGAGCACAAGGGTCGTTCCCATCGTGAGCCAATCGCAGGACGAGCACGCCCCATGACGTCATTCACACTCACCCCTCTACATAATTAGCCAATCCGATCTCTAGGAAAATGTCGACACAACAGTCGCACCCCTTGCAGAACTTTGCAAAGCTTACGCACCAATGATCGCTGACACTGCTTACCCCTTATGCAGTCGGGTAAAATTTCAGCTTGTCAAATAATCCTGATATGTACGTTAACGAGACTGCCTTTAATATTTTATTCTCTAATAAAGGACCCCGGTGGCAAAAAATATAAAAGATTTCGAATAGGAATGAACAAAAGGGACAGTAAAGTTTATAAAAATGTAGGCAAATGCTATTCTTTTCTATCTTATGATTTTTTTCAGGGTGTCTACTAAATTTTGCCCATGAAATTCCGGGAAAATTCCCGCATTTTCCCGCTTATAAATATAAGGTCCTTTTTATGATAGAATCATCATACAATGCATAGTGATTTGAGGCATGTGAAATTTGCTCCATTGCAATATTAAAATTTATTTAAAAACTATATTTTTTTACTTTTTAATAATTTTTAAGAATTTCAATTTTAAGTATGTAAGAAAAAAGTAGCGCAGTTGAGTTGCAAAGAATGCGTAGAAAATAAATTAATATCAGTCATCACAGTACCTATTGTCATTAAAAAAGGTGAAAAGGTAATTTTTTAAATAAAAATAAGTGAGAAATAGGTTTCAAAAGAGTTTCAGAATTTTCGAAAGATTAGATATTCATATTTAAGATCCACTTTCCACATCAAAAATAAAATCAAGGACAATTCCCGGATTTTTTTCAATTCCCGCATTTCCTTAAATTCCCACAAAGCAGACACCCTGTTTTTTGTTCTAATTCTCATTATGATAATTATTGTGTCCTTCTCTTCCTTCTCTCTTGTTCATTACTTTAATTTTTACTATAATTTTTATTTTATCCTATTCGCTTCCTATCAAACAAATATTGTAAACAATTTCGAAAATCGCGAATAAGATGAAATTATTTTTAAATGGGGGTAATATTTGCAAAATCGATAAATTTATCCTGAAAAAGAAGTCTTTACGACTCGAAAATCAAGAGAAACCTAAAATAACCACTAAAATAAACCTAAAAAATACAATGAGAAAAAATCCATGTTCACTGCGCATTTTTTCTAAATTTTAATTACAACTTGACTCCGTGCCATCGGGCCGCAGCATGATTGGAGTCAAGAGGAACTTAAAAAAGGGTTTACCGTCGCGATATGCCCACGTCGGGTCATTGGCCCATCGTCCAGCTTCCTCTCCTTCAGATGCTGAAACTATCAAATCTTGATTAATTACAGAGTTAGATACAAATCAAATTGAATAAGAAAAAAAAAATCTTTACCCGTTTGAAAATCCAAATTGCCAGATGTTCCCTGAACCTCGAACCTCTTGATAACCCAATGACACTTGCACTTTACAGTTTCATTTACACATTCACTTCCACTTACACGTTAAATTAGTACTCACACTTTTAGAATTTAATAGAGAAAAAGATCAAATAAACAGACCAAAATAAACAGTAAACAAAAATTATAAATCCAATTTAAAGCAAGATCTAAGTTAGTAAATAGTAAACAAAGAATTTAGGAGCAAAACTAAAATATTTTTGATAAATACCCAACGAACACGAAATTTAAAGACGTTCTTAGACGTTTAATATTTAAATATTTCGATGACAGCAAAAATAAAAGAGGTTAACTGATGGCTTAAACTCTAATGTTCCGTTAACAATGTTTGACTATGTTATTCTGTAGGTAAGCCTCTTTCACAAAAAAAATGTTTGCTTTCCCTTATTCAGAAAAACGTTTATTTACTTGAATCAGTCAATTTTTCCGCATCTAAGCGAATGTTTGCGAGTCAGGTGCGGCAATACGGAGGAGAACTAAAGGCAAAGGACTCAGTACATAAATCGAGATGAATCTTTTCGTTTGAGAAGAGCGAATCCTCTGTTGTGACGAAGATAAGTTAAGCCCCTTCTTGTCGCCACCTCAAGCGACGAAAATGCTGTTTTCTCACAAAACGCGAGAACAATACCACCAACGACATCGACAGAAGCAGGCTGGACCTGCATAAGCGGATTATCCCTCGGCAGAGAAAGCGATACGTGAATCTATACGCCCTCTTCCGCATTCGCTTTGTGAATAAGGTGAAAGCTATCCTTCTCCTTCTCTGTTGTTCCGTCAAATATATTTTTTTCGAGACCTTTTTTCCTCCCCTCAGTCGGATTTTTCGTCCATTCTTGTCTCTTCTGCAATCCTTAATCACTATCTTTGAAATCTAAAAGTATCATCCTCTATTAGCATTCTTATGGCTCTTTCATCTTATCTTTTCTCTTCTATTTTGAGATCAAACTACACGTCAATAAGAAGCGCCAGGAAAAAACTAAAAAATTCGATATTGCAGACATCACAATTCCTATTAACCTATTCTCCTATTCTGATCGTATCATCTAAATCATCTTAAGCTAACTTCATGCCAGTGCTCCCAACGCGGACCCCTTACTCTACTGCGCATGCGTCGCGCTCAACAGCTGATTGGTTGCTATTCTCGCGTAGTTTAAAATTGTTTAGAATTTTAAACTGCGCGCGAATAGCAACCAATCAAATGCCGAGCACGACGCATGCGCAGCGGTAGTATTGGTCAATTATTTTGGCGCGCGAATTTGAATTGTTATTTCAGTATCTAAAGATAAAACACGCGCGTTCAAGCGCGCGCTTAGTCTTGTGTCATTAAAAAAGGTGAAAAGGTCATTTTTTAAATAAAAATAGGTGAGAAACAGGTGACAAAAATTGAAATGAATTTAAACTAAAAAAACCTTGACCTCCAATCCCAGTTAATAAAATTTAAATTACGAGTTCAGAAGAAATTCAAAGGAATTCAAAAGAATTTAAAAGAATTCGGTAGCAAGATGAATTCGAAAAATTTTTAACGATTTTAAAAGATTTCTTTTGTAATTACAAGATTTCAAGAAATTATAAAGAATTGCAAGGGATTTTAAGAGATTTTATAAGATTTCAAAACATTTTTTTCAAAATTTAAAATTTTGAAATTTTAAATCCTTTAACTTGGAATCCCTTCAAATTCTTTAAAATTTCTTTAATTCTCTTAAAATTCCCTAAAATCACTTAAAATCTTTTAAAATTCCTTAAAATCACTTAAAAGAGATTTTCAAAAGATTTAATACTCTGTTAAAGACATTTTTAATTATTTTTAAAAATTTCAAACAATTTCGAAGAGATTTCGAAAGATTTCAAGAGAATTTAAGTGATTTTACGAAATTTGAAGACAGTTTAAATGATCTTAAAGAATTATAAGGGATTTCAAAAGAATTCAAAAGGTTTAAAGATTTCCAATTATCAAGATTTTCGAACTCGGAAATCACACAAAATTATCTTATAATTCCAATATCAATCATTTTTCATCTGATTCAACTTTAACAATTGAAAAAAAGGAGTAAAGGTGACAAATCTCCTAAATAGGTAAAATAGGTGAACAATTTCAAAATACGTAAAAAAAGGTGAATGATCACATGATCACCTGTGATAACTGAAATTGCGAAATAAATTCATGTAGACTAATTTTTCGTACTGAATTCCAATCTTTCAATACTTTTTTCAATTTACTTAATTTTTCCGAATTTGAAATTTACAATTAAAAAACACTGGCTTTTCTTTTGCGATTTTTTAATTTCAAATTATTTCAACTTTTGCTTTGTCTGAGGTATTATTTTAAATTATTCTCAACACGTTTGAAGATCGATAGAGAAACGTTATTTTATCCCATCATTCCATCATCTAAAATCCTAAATTGAAATCTAAGTGGAAGGTGATTCAACGTAATATTCTCTTGCATTCTTCTCGCAAATTATCCTTAAATAGAGATGCAGAGAATTCAACCGTCTTGGGCTAAAGCGGCTAAAGCAATCTCCATCAAGAGGCAATCTTTTTCAATAAAAAGCAAGCAATACTTTCTTTGATCCCGAACACGAACCTCTATTTTAGCACAAGAGAAAAAAATACTTGCATCCGGTTTATCTTTTGAGTTGCAAATTTGTATTCCCAAAAGAAGATGGAATATAGATAACTGCTTATCCTTTCTTTATACAATTCACAAAAATAAATTATGCCTTAAACTCAATCTAAACGACCAAAGAAATTTTTCTTTTCGCATTATTTTACACTGTGCGCCTTTCGCCCATCAGAAGAGCGAAGGGTTATCGTTTTTAGACCCTTCTCTAACGCCCCTTCTTCTTCATTGCACCCACGGACCTATGTAATAATCCTATGAATACGTAATCCAGATACAAACACTCGCCACGCGCACCTCGTTTTAAACGGTCGCGATATTTCACGGATTATCAGATCGTGTCGAATGTTTGCTGTTCGTTTCACGCTACCTATCCTGTTTGATACATGAGTATGAGAGTCGATAGTTCACTGCTATCTGCATGTAAAAAATATGCTCAACCCATTCAGGATCACAACAAACTCGATCCTGCAATAGTGGAAGGCATTTTTCCCTGACAAAGTCCTTTAAAAAGGGGACAGGTTTGACAAAAGAAATACGTGATTAAAATATCGACAGTTAACATTATTATTACTTTTTACAATGCGAATTTTAGTGCCTAGACAATCATCGCTTCAGAGGTAAACTTGATATGACATATGACGGGTGAAACGTCGTACAATTGCCGAAAATGTTCGCTTATTATATACGTGTATTATACATGCAGTAGAGTGCGGAAGTTAAAAATTAGACTGTTTATAATCACCAAGCTCGATTGGTCATTACCAAAGACCCGTTAGTACCTTCGACTTTTATATACCAATAAATTTAATTTACACAACAATACTTCGCTCGACTATGGACTATAAAATCATTTGCGCAACCTTGATTCGATAGAAACTCGGATTTTTAGATCTAATTTTGACAGACTCTCACTTTTCATCTACTAAATCAGTTAAACCTGATAAATAATACCTATCCATTTATTTGTAATTCTGCTTACATTTTTTTTTCATTTCTAAATCTACTTATTATTTGAAATTTCTAATTTCAATTAGCGAGTCCAAGTTCCGTGCTTTGAATCGAGTTCACGATGGAAGATTGCGAAAACTATTTTATTGATTGCAACTAAATATCTGTCGCTTTCACTGGGGTAAAAAGTATGTAAAACACAACTAAGAACTTTAATAACAAGCGAAAAAGTAGTAAAAAGTGCAAGCTCACACTTCGCGTAAGTTCAGGAATTTTTCTAAAAAAAAGTACTTGCGATCAGTCTCTGGATGAAAAACTTAATACCAAAAGCGCAGACAGAAAAAAATCTGTCTTTGCATATGATTGTGAAATAATAAAAAATTGTATCTCTCTCTCTCTCATGCAGACTTATTACATTCGAATGTAAATTTCAAATATCAGTTGCTTCATCACCTCTATTATTTCCGGTCATTAATAATTATTGTAGTATTCATTTTATATTTATTCGACAGTGTCTAGCAAGTGGAAGAAAGCTCATTAAAATGCATGCACACCTTCTCTTATAAAAATATATTGGACGGAATTATCGAGTCGACTCGAGGTTTAATTATAATGTTTAATTTTTAGCACACATTAAAGTGAAAAGAGATAATTATTTTTCACAATAATTTTCTCTTTTATCGCTACAAGAAAATAGATGTACGGTTTTAAATTGAGATGATATTATCCAGTCCAGAGATTTAATTTTAAAAATAGCTATACATATTAGCTGAAATTCATTCTAAGTATCTTTTAATGCAAATATGTAATATTTTTTATAAGGAGTTGTTAAAATATTTCCACAGGAGCAATCACACATTGCTGAATAATATCGAACTGTTCGCATGCAATGAAAACGCTTGATAGTATCCAAAAAAATCCGTTACTCCTGTTTTTGCATTTCAATTTTCTAGTCGAACCTGCCAGTTATTTATGCGTGCAAAAAAAAAGAGAGTCCGGTGAATGATGGGCTTAGGACAATCATCGAATACGGAACAAAGAGATGAATAAAGTTTGAGCAAGGACAGCGACCCGCACGAGAACGATCGATTTGATTCGCTCTCGGGGGCGGCCAGGCGTGCCTCCAACAAAACCAAATCAAGTTTCTACCTGAGATTTTCTTTTTACCGAAATTTAAGATCTCGGTAGAATTTTTGAGAATATTGGAAAAAAGAGTAAATACGTGTTACGGCCACATATAAAAGACGATCAATAGTTTTTTTACTCTAAACTAATGTGATAACTAAAAATAAAATCAAAATGTTAAAACGTCCCGTATTCTCTTTTATATTAAATATATTTTATCATTTTTTCATATTTGAATCAGCAATTACTTTTTTAAATTGCTATCTTTGATCACGCTTGCGATTGAATTCTCTCATTGACAGAAAATAAATTGCAGTTTAGACGTCTTTCTTTTTTTATTGAGATTATCTTTCTGTCAAGATTCTTCTCAAAGCTTTAACCAGTGGGCACTATATTTATGGTCGCGATACCATACGATAGCCCTTTATTGAAAATCGAAAAAATATAATTTGTTAAAAAAAACTTTACTCTCTAAGTTAGTTATTACTCGTTATTATCGTGTTGTCATTACTATCGAAATTATAGGATTATCAAGAGAGTGAGTGCTCTCCTTTTAACAAAAATTGGCAAGACCGTTAAACTTTGCATAGTTCTGGATTCAATTCTGAAGCAAAGTATTCTGAAGTTTATGAAGAGATAGCGACATCCTTTCTCTCTTTCTTATCGTGCGCTTGTCGTCGCTTTTTGACAGTCGAATCTTTTCCCAAAGATTGTTCTTTGCAACGAGCGCCGTCGCACGTATTTTATGGCATTCGACGACGAAGCGTCGAGTTAATGTTCTTCAGTCAAACTGGAACATAGTGACTTGACTTCGTTACTTCGTTATCTCTCGGTAGACTTTTTTCTCCGGGTTCTTAGATTTCTCGGAGCAGCACGGGCGATTTGGCGGCTTAATTTAGTGGAACATGGTCGCACGTACCGTCACTTGGGTCACTCGAGGCTTTTCATCAGCTCGTCGAGCTCGCGAAATGAGGCCCCTAACTTGCCTGGTAATGCTTGCTTTTTCAGTAGAACACTTCGTATTGTCATGAGCTTCTCGAAACAGGAATGACACTTGTGATACCTAGAAGCAGAATTGGACACCTTGAAAATCTTCAATTCAATTTAAATCAAAATAAAAGTTATAACCCAAATATTAATCTTGAAATTCTATCTCTGCATTTTACTTAATAAATATTATAATTGGATAGATTTTTCCTCTGTGGGCATACTCTTTTTGAAAATAGAAGTGCGCCTATAGAGCGAAAAAGTATTTAATAATAAATAATAAAAACTTACCGCTCTTCGCGCGAAACGTCCACACCAATGGTATGTAAAGGTGCCTCCACATTTGATTTAATAACCGGTGCAAAATTTCGAAGAATCAGCCTCAAAGCAGAACATCCGACGGTCACGTACCTGCAACAAAAATTTAATTTACAATTATTAGATCACCATTACTATATATTTATAGACATAAATAATAAATTTAATAAAAGTGGTTAATATCTCAATTAAAAAAAAAACTTCAAACATGATCTTGACACTCATCCAAACAATAGTTAAGCTTAGGAGATATTAAATGGTAAAATTGATTTTTCTCACTGTAATTCGAAGCATTTGCGTTAATTTTTTATATGACGGGGTATAATAACAGAATGGATGTTCAACTGGACAGTTGCCCTCCCACCTTGTTACGCACTATTATCCTTCAACGCATTATTATACTATAACGATGCCAATAAATAACAAGGCACGCGAACCTCGCTTAAATTCGGTACGCTCGGTTTCTCTTCCCGATAAAGGGTTTGGGAGCTCCCATTCGAATCGGCGAATCGAATCGCCACCCGGGCATATGAATTCTTCAGTTATACATCGTGTGAAGACTCCTGTTCTCTCTACTTCAATCAGTAACTACCTAGAAACAACCCTCAACAAATGTTAAAACTATGTCATTTTAGGGTGTGTACTGAATTTTGCCCACGAAATTCCTGGAATTTTAGAAAATTTAAAGAATTTTAAGAGATTGCCATCGAGTTTAGCAAATTTCGAGAGATTTCGAAAGACTTTTAATGAGTTTAAAGAAGTTGAAGGGATTTAAAAAAAATTCAGAAGATTTTAAGGATTTTCAAGAAATTTTACAGTATTTCTAAGAATAATTCAAGTAATTTTAAGGAATTGCTAGGGATTTAATGGGATTTAAAAGGGATGATGGGATTCAAACCGGAAATCCACTTCCCGCATCAAAAGTAAAATCAAGGACAATTCCCGTATTTTTTTCGATTCCCGGACAATTCCCGGATTTCCTTAAAATCCCACACAGTAGACACCCTGCATTTGGAAAGAAAATAACAAAAATCAGGCAACTGATTAGATTTTTAAATACTAAATTCTCCAGTATTTTCATTTTAAATGAAAGTAAACTGGAAAGAAAATGAGATCCATTAAATACAGTTGAAATTAAATATTAAATATCTGCGTTGATGATTCCTCGGATTGGTTTAAACTGCATCAAGTTGCTTTTTCCAATTAAAAAATGACAAAAGATATATAACATCGCAAAGGAAACCCTTTTACACGAGAATGTGACACGCGCCAAAAGTGCAGTCCATATTCATTGGATTTTTTTCTCACGGGCTAACTGAGTCCTGCACGACGGCATGACGAACGAGGCGTAAAAATTACGAGTATGGTTATACAAATTGCCCACCTAAAATCGCCTACCCATCACTATTTACTATTTGCATGCTACGTTAAGTCTGAAATCAAATTCCACATCATACAAGATAATGACATCATAATATGGTATAAATACAAATTACACAGTTCTTCGATTCCAATAATATCTAGTTACACTTGAAAAAAAAATCGAAGAAAGAAGAAGAAAATAAATGAGAACAGCTGCGGAACAGATGATAATTAGTGGGTTATTTCACTTTTAGGACCACCGTTCGCACAAACGAACAAAAGTCGTGTTTCGATCACTACTATTCCATATAAAATTGTTAATAGTATACTATAGATAGGATAACTTCTTACTTCTATGAGTCAATTGCAATTTTACTATAAATTAATAAGCTTATTAATTCTTAGGTAAGTAGTAATTTCAAGAAACTTCATATACTGTTTCAGATTAAGAGAGCATCTGCGTAACTACAAATTAAACTTGAAGTAGAGATATTTTAATACTAATGACACAGTAATCAGAATTTAAGCGATATTAATAACAGCTCGTAAATTTTCAGTAATCAGTGTATAATCTCGTATATAATTGATTACCTTTCTTTAGTCGTTTCACATCTGCCCAAAATATTTGATTATTACCAAAAACGAGAAATTAATCATAGTTTCTAGTAAGTGTAAATGATCTATGATCTAATTTGAATTTTTCTAGAATCCGTAGAATTATTTGAAAAAATAATCGTTCAAAAACTTCGCGAATAATTTGAAAATTTTTAAAACTCTTAAAGCTCTAAAAGGACAAAATATTTAATGTCATGATGACAGTGATGTGAAAATTGTAGACGATTCATACAAAACATGTCATGGGGATGAACAGTGAATTATTGGATATCCAAGAGAAGTTTAAAGCGTGTCATGTGTGCTTTATACACCGCCGTGCCCTTCGAATTTCAATCGTCCGAACAATGCGTTCGCCAAAGAACGGTATCGAACGCAAATTTGCATCTGCCACTGTCTCTTATTGTCTCGGCTAATTTTCACGACCCTTTTTCATTCACACAAACGTTCGGTCGTACTGTCGCGTCGCTGGCCATCCAAATTAGCCATTCCCATAGACCGATGAGACGAAATACTCTTTGCGAATAATGTGCATGCTGCATAAAAATTATTATCTTGTACGAAGTACCCTTTCAACCCGACCACTTTGTTTGCCACCGAATTTACGTTCAGGGTGTGAAGCATTTAACAAAGGTTCACTTCAAAAGGACATTAGAAATGTTTATCTTTGTACAAAAGTATAAAATTTCGGATCTTATATCATTTTTTTATATAATTTCAATTTTTGTCTTTTTGAAGAGTTTTTCTTTTTTCAAGAAATATACATCATGCACTAAACTTGAAATTTTCTAATAAATAAATATTCAGATAATATCGAGGGGTTGACAACCCGTAAAATCAGGTATACACTTGCACTGAAATCTCCTGAATTCTCCTGAAATATGTATCTGAAATCTCCTGAAATATCTAAAGTCACTTGAAGTCAGTTGAATTTTCCTGGTCACTTAAATTCAACTGAAGGCACTTGAAGTCTCCTGAGTAGGGTGATAAGATCACCTCATAAAAAAAATTTGACTTTTTGATCTCTAAAAAAAAGTTAATAGAAAATGAAACTTTCACTGTCTATCAACTTAATTTTTTTTTACGGATCAAAATGTCCCACTTTCTTACTCTTCGATAACGATAAAATAACGCGACGCAATATCTTGCATTTTCCAATAATTTTCGGGAAATTACGCTTTTTTCATATGCAGTCAAAACTCCCTACTCCTGAAGTCAGTTGATATGGAGTTAGAGCATAGAGAATAAATATCTGAAGTCATTTGAATTCACATGAAATCACATAAATTCACTTGAATCACTTGAAGTCACTTGAATTCACTGGAATTTTCTTGAAATCTCCTGAAGTCAGCGAAATCTACTGGAGTAATTGAAATGTCCTGAAATATCTTGAAATCAGAAGTAGGTGTACCTCAGCTTGGTCGAGTTGTCAACCCCTCGGATAATATATTTCATTTTCAATTTTATAAATTACAAAAATTAATTATTTAACTCGTAACTATGATAATTAATTTTTTTCTGGTTAAACATTATATTACGTAGTTTATGATTTACATGTATAAATTGAAGTCACTTTTTTACACACTTTATAATAATATCTACGAAATTCAATTCCAAAGAAGTATCTCGTAAAGGGGAGAAAGGATGCTGAGCAGAAACAAAAAGAGAAAATGTGAAACCACAAACTTCCGAGTCGAGTTACCAAACCCCAAACTGACGAGAATAATTTTTCATACTTTTACGACGAAACACAAAGTACAAAGGCTAAGCTAAGAATACTAAGCTTTTTTTATTTTTTAGTTGGAAAAATGGGATTTTTTGATTTGTGAATACTGTTTTCATTCAGATTATAAAATAAAATAGCCACATGTGATTAAAAAATTTGACGTATCATTATTTTAAAAATCTTTGAAATATTCAGTTTATTCCATTAGAAAAAAATTTTTTTAATTAAAAAATTAAAAAATTCCATGCATTCAAGAAAAGAAGTACTGAATTCTTATAAAACGACCCAATTCATCAACTCACAGTTATCACTACTTACCATCAATGTCATAAAGAACTTTATAAAAAAATTCCTTAAAAGCTTTAACAAAAAACGCAAATAAAATGATTCTTTTTTACTCACATTTCGTATTTACTCTGCAGAAGATCCTTAATTGGAGTAAGGAAGGAATTGCACAAATCCAAGTTCCAAATTGATCTAAAGAATAAAAAATTGCAATATTTCTACTTCTTAAAAAATAACATCTAAATAAAGTATCTGAGAAAGTAGGTATACTCACGGTTTTAATGTAAGAATTCCTAGTAGATCTACAATGACTGACAAATCATTCATTGCAACCGCAGAATCAACTGCTGACTGAAATTGAAAAAAGATAGGTTGCTTATTAAATCACGTATTAAATTAAGTTAGCAACAAATAACAATTTTATTATGAAAATAACATTCTAAAATTAATTGTTTCTTAATTTTACCTTGAGATCTTTGTTGTGCCAAAGTGAATAAATTATTTGAAGAGACCGATGTCGACTCGTTAAAACAGCCATCATGGATTCGTGTCCTCGCATCATGCTGCTAAGCACTTCAGCTTCGGACATTTCGGCAAGAACGCCAACCTGCGTATAAACTAATGCCGTTGTTGCCTTATAATTACTCTGGAAAAAATAAGACGAGCAAAAAATTAATTAACAGGTTCAATATATTCCTCTAATATTCACTAAATATAAGATCTGTACATTTTGTTTTATTTAACTTATCTTTATCCTTAAAACAAGTATTCAAAAATTAGTGTGGTCACTAAAATATAAGAAACAAATGTCTTGTTCGCGCAAATTTACACAAATCACAATTTCAGGATCACATACCGGTAAAAAGGTTTCCATATCTAAGCCATAAGGTCTGTCTGCTGTCATGGGTACGAATTCTTCCTTTTCTGTAGTATTAATATTCGGTCTTAATTGAGCGATTCGTGAATCTGTCTTCGGGTTCGGGGCGACCTGTGCTTTATTCGTCTTCTTCGTAGATGAAATATTTCGAGCTGATAAGGGAGACGAGTTGACAAAATTTCTTCCTAATGACGTCGATCGAGACTGCGCTGTATTCGGCCTATTTAATGCAGGATCGGAAGGACTATGTCTTATGTTGTTAATCCTAAAAATAGTAAAGCAGATATTTTTACTTCTTTTCAGGTTCATGCAGTGATAAGGTTCAGTAACTATTGCGTTAAGGAGATAATGGTGCTACCAGGATATCCAGTGAAGGTTCCACAAGAAATTCCAAACAATTTTCAGTATTTTCCAGTAAAAATCCAATAATTTTCCAGTACCAGGGTGTCTACTGAAATTCGGAAAAAATTCCCTAAGAAATTCAAAATTATAAAGCACTGACTCTCTGAATCATCAAAATCAAGAAGCCTTTTTAGTCAAACTTATCTAATTTTGAAAGCTTTCAAATTTTTAATTAAAGTCTGAATATGAAGTCAATTATTTCCGTAGGTGATTCTATTGTGAAAGTATTTAAATCTCGAAGGCTTTCAATTCGAAAGCTTTCAACGATAAAAGTTTATAAACTACAAGTAGTTTTAATTTTAAAACGTCTAAATTTAGACGCTTTAGAATGAATTATTAATTTATTAATTAATTGTGCTAATTAATATAGCCCAAATTAAACGAGAAAGTTGAATTTTATATGAAGATCATTTCTTATTGTACGATAGAATTTTCAAATCATTTCCAAATTCTGATGAGTAGACACCCTAAGTACAATCAATTATATTTTATTGTGTTCAATGGATATTTTGAGCACACAGACAATTAACTTACTTTTCTAGTGGAACATCAATTTAGATAATAGTTTGTTTAGCTAACCTTTAATAAATTTCACTTTCAGTCTGAATATAATTGCTTGCAAAAATTTTAATTTCCAGAATTTTAATTTCAAGTGAAGCTATGGTTTTTAAATTCAATCTTATTACTGTTCTGTAATTTGATTTTAGAATTTTCGTCCATAAACCTGTTCGTTATATCACCCTCTCAAGTAACATATGTCAAAAAATGTCAAATAACAAAAGAAAAATTATGCTATAACTAGATATTTTCATTATAATTACTTTGGGATCCATTAAATGATTTCGTTACTTATCTCATTACTACGCATTTAAATAATTCCAGCAATTTATATTTAAATTTTAAATAAGGTTAAATTCTCTCTAACTTCCCTGCGATATTTTAAAAGAAAGCTTACATAAAAAGCATTCATTGATAAAGTAAAAGCTGGAAACTCTACATATAATCCTTATAGCTTAAATTTTAAATTTTATTTTCAATAAATAAATATATAAAATTAATATCTACTTACTGTACAGGATAATCACTCTCATAGCCGTGTTCTCCTTCCTTACAGCTGCTTTGCCTCTTCAGGTACTGTTTCGGAGAGTCCGGACTAGGGGCACGATTTTTTAATTTGCCATCGTCCATCACAGGTGACACAGCCGCCATGGGAGCCACTCTTGGAGTGAGTGTAGAATTCGATCTCTGAGGACCGAGGGGTTGGGGTGCAACATGCGAATGCAGCGAACTTGGAATATTCTTTTTCCCAGGAACTGGGGTGATACTCTGTCTCAAAGGAGGGATAGGAGCAAGATTTTTAGAGTTTCTATTGCCAGCCAGACTGTTCGCTTGGAGATTAGCTTTAATTTGACTTGTGGAAGTTATCACATTTCTATGCAAAGGAGGGGATGACTTAATGGGATGAACACGTACCGGAAGAGGTTTTGATAATGAGAGGATTGGAGGTGGAGGTAAGGACGAAGGAGATTTGCTTTCTTCCTCTGGTTCATCCTTGTCTAAGTCCAACATCGAGCTCGACAAATTTCGCAGGATTTGAGGTTGGGTTGGATCTAAAATAAAAAGATATTACATTACAAAAAAGTATAATACAGTCTGCACGAAGGAGATATTTTTGTAAAGTTTCATTCTAGAAGTTATCGTCAATTCTATTTACATCAGCCCTCGTAATAGAAATATGTGTTGACTCTCGTAACATTTTCTAGAAAAACCTTTTCACAAGCAATCTAAGAAAATAAATTTAAATATTTTTTGCAGTCGACACATTCGACACACTTAAGTGACTTACCTATTTCTTGAGGCTCCAGAAAAGCCTCGGTATCTGGAGGTGGTGTGCGACACACTGAAACATATCATGCGCAACATGCTCATTCACAAAAAAAAAAAGATCCGTGGGTATAAGATTATAAGAAGTATTCACAAAATTGTTAGCACAGTAAGCAAAACGTGTTGCAAACGCAAGACAGACATGAAAAATTGTGCATATTTTTATTTTACTCAAATGTCGCTTACGTGAACGATTCGGCTGGAAGATGTCTTGATAATCAGAAACGTTTGGTATTTCTGCTAACGTTACTTCGTCTTCAGGATCAGTTCCGGACTTATCTCCTACTTCTTCAATGGTCTTCACATCCAACCTGAAAAAGAAGAAATTAGTGTCCAGTAGTTTTCAATTGACATTCATTCGAATCCATGTTTTATTGCGCAGACTTACGTGTGTTTTTTTAGATCCGGAGGTCTTTCCCTGGAAAAACTTTTCCTTAGAGAGTTTCCATGGCTAAAGGATAAACCACTGGATATGTCTCCAAGCGGTGCCGTTTTCTTTAAATCACATACGTAGAGAACGACATTTGACATGTGACAACTTGCTCCAATCTGTAAAGTAATAGTTATAGTCAGTGATTGAAAAAAGGATTTAATAAATTGAGAGTAACTGAACCTACCAACTGATTTTGAGCGACTGCTATATCTTGCACTTTACCCCAGCCTGTAGGAATTGTATCGAAAGTCCTAGCTGGTTCCCAGCCATAAACTTTCAGAACATCTTGACTACCAGCAAAAAGACATTCTCCTCCTTGACTGAAGTAAAGACATCTAAGAAAATCAAAAATTAATGATAATATCATACATAATGAGATATTGAAATGCAGTTTGATCAAATAAAATAATTTAAATTACCTAACAGGAGAAGAATTGCATTGTTCAGTCGAAGAGACAAGCTGAAATGACTCCAAATCCCAAAAATGAACAGTTCTGTCGGCACTTCCACTTGCCAACAGAAATTCGTGAGGATGAAACTCGACTGTCGTTGCCGGTCCTTTGTGCTCTGAAAATTCTCTCAATTGCCTACCTATTCTTAAGTCCCACAACTGAAAAATAAAACACAATTCTTAGTTGACTTTATGTATCTAAATATTAAATATTGATTACACACCTTCACCATGCCTTCTTCTCCAGCGCTCGCAATCCATTGCCCATCTGGACTAAATTTCAAACTGTTCACAGTTCGGTTATGTCCTTTATATGTAAATATACAGCCTTTCCTTCTAATATCCCACAATTTAATAGCAGTATCTGAACTCCCAGATGTCAGCAATTCACCATAAGGATGAAAGTCCATGCAACGAATTCCTGATTTGTGACCAGTTAATGTACGAGCTAGTTTGGCATGTTCCAAATCCCAAATTTTTAGAGCTCCGGTTTGCGAACCAGCGCACACTAGGTCTTCGGTTTGACCGAATCTCACACATTCTATCGGAGTTGTGTGTCCACTTAGGCTCTTTAACAAGATAAATAGATAAATAATAATTAAAGTAAGTGTACAGATATATAGACCTACTTGGAAATATTCAGTAAAAACATTTAGAACAATTTGCGAGTCTATAAGCCTTGAAGAAATTTCCCTTATAAGGTCGTTGCAACTTAATTGACTAATTACAGTTTCCTCATTAAAATTTTTAATATTAAAAAAAACTTGTTTAAATGGGATCAGGATTATAAGAAATTTAAATACATAATAGACTCATTTACAAAATAATGAAAAATTATAAAGTATTGAAAAGTCACTTAAAAAGTTTATTTCTGGTTTTGTTAATGTTTGGAGATCAATGTTAATGTAAATTGAAAAGTTGTTTTCCTTGAAAAGAGATGCATAGATTGGTTCGTTTACTCGGTTTCAAGATTAAACAATTACACTATACTAACTTCGGATATGTTTTTACAAATTATGAACAAGAATAAGAGCTTTTTACAAAAATTTTCATATTTTAATATGCTGACCTTCATATACTAATAATAATACTAATTTTTTCTAAATTTTAAAGAAATTCCCCGATATTTCTTATTTTTCATGAACTTTCTAATCTTTTGTGCAGTATAAAAAACGTTGAAGAATTTTTAACAATTAGAATTGATAATAAAGTAACTAATCTCACTATATTCTTAGTGGATTATTTATAGATGAATGATTGAGGCAGATCTTCTATTTAAAAAATACTAAGATAATAGCTTAATAAAATTGCAAGAAACGCAATTACTTCATTAAATTCTGCAAATTCTATTAACAATACATAGTATTTAATTTTCATTTTAAAAAAATATCTTGAATGCTCCTTACTGAGCATTTTAAACTCAAAGCTTACA
The DNA here is from genome assembly GCA_032275165.1 of Synergus magnus. NCBI lineage: Eukaryota > Metazoa > Arthropoda > Insecta > Hymenoptera > Cynipidae > Synergus > Synergus magnus. Next base: position 16,893,179 of record JAUESH010000039.1, read on the forward strand.
AAATCCAAAATTTCAAACTGGAAGTATTCAAAACTACTATTTAAATTTAGAATTGGAGTAATATTAAAGAATTAAAGAATTTCAAAACTTGATATGTAAATAAAATAGTATTTCAACATAACCCTGGATGTATATATTTGGTGTACTTTTCCATGTCGTTAAAATACATAATTGTGGATATGAAACTCAAAAACTCCTAAGTACTTTTTACGAATAAAATATTTTCTACTTACCATAATACAATTCTGCTTGCCAACAGCCCACAAATTAACTTTTTTGTCATCGCCACCAGTGACCAAAACACGTCCTGATTTATGACCCAATGCGAGACAGTTAACATTGGACGTGTGTGCGACAAAATCCTCTGCAAAATTAATAGCAACAATTAAAACACAAAAAAAATAAATCTCCCTCGTGAAATTTTTCTAATTTCAAGGCACCTGTCAGCAGGTAATTTTAGTAGACTTTTATGACGAAGGCTCAAGGAAAATTCATGCAAATTATGATAGAAGAGGTTCCTCATACAGTAAAAAATATGTAAATGCATTTTGGAGTACTCACGGAGTTTCCAGGATCTTCTCGTAGACGAAGCCATTCTGGGCTCATCAAGTTCCGTCGCGAAGGACTTATTTGGCAGTAACAACAATTCGAGTCCGTCTGCAGATGTACGATTTTTTCTTGGCTGACTTTACATACAACATTTCTAGTTCTCCAGATTTTACACGCACGTTCCTCTTTCAGTAACATAACATTTTTCAAAGTAAGTGAACAATAGCTTTGTTTTCTCGCGATATATTCTTAAAAACTATATATGTCTGGCATGCCTACAAGTTTTCTGACTCTTTCTGTATTTTATGACTTGAAACTGACTTGTCTCTTGTCCGTGTGTGGGCAGTCCGCTGTGAAGTTGGGAAAATACTGCGGCCTTCGAGACATCGAACTCCAAAACGTCACGAACAATCGCAAGCTCGCAAGTCACGTGACCTTAACAACAAAAGTCAGCTGTTCACAACACTTGTAAATAAAAACATAAAATATTCCCATAATGTGATAAATGGTGATATAACACTGGTGCAGACTTATAAACTCGAATTTTTAGTGTAAACTGTTAAAACTTTTATACTCTAAAAGTTTTTAATTAATTTTGATAGTATAGGAAAGTAATGTTTTGTTTTTCAATGTCAATTCTAGTATAAGTGAGTTCTAGTATTACATATTACTGATAAAATAATAAATCCGATGATTTTCACAAGAGATTTACTCAAAATCACTCGATCCATGTTTGGATCAAAAGTAATTCAGTCATCGAATTTTGAGGTTAGGTCACACAAGCGATTATGTTTTTCTACTTACGTACAAGGACAGTCACCTGAACCTAAAGTTCGAGAATACTTTTATTACATCGATCATCAAGGAATGGTATTACTTTTAAAATATATTCCCTCATTAGAATAATAATTGCCTACCAATAAAGTGCATGAAGCATTAAATTACCCAGTGTTGAATTTCTTCAAGAGATTTGATATTCTGAATAATGGTTTTAAGATTTGATCCTTATCTAGGTCCATTTTTATTAAAGAGTTATATTCGTTTTATTATAATTGTCTTATTATTTTACTGAGAATTTACATTTACTGAGTATTTCCTCTAACCAACAAGAAAACAAAACTTCATCAGTTGAAGAAAGAACTGAAAACAAAATAGTAACTTTCGAAATTCGAACGAGCTCGTTTAAATTTGAAAGAACATATTTAGTTTTATATCTGATATTCTTTTAATTGGCAGTTATTTCTGGACGATACAAGAATAAAAAATTTTACATCATGCTTTAAAGGTAAGTTTACGGAAGAATAAAGCGCACTTAATTGAAAAAGAGTAAAACATATTTATTCTACAATTTTAAGGTCATTCGAGTTTGTTGTAACAATATATACATTTTTACAACGTTTTTCTTTCTACAAAATTTTGATTGTAGCTTTACGAAATATGCATGCATATTTCAGATAAAAAATTTCTGTCATTCTTCTTTCGAAGACTTCGGCTAAACGACACTGGACGTTATTTCGAAGAATTTCCATTTGTTTCACTATGTGGTCGTGAACGAAATTTCATAAGATGCGATGATCTCCCAATAGTTTTCACACACGTTATCGAGAAAATGAACTTGGAAACTCAATCGATGGAAGACCGTTTCAGTTACGGTCACGCTGGTGACTTATTAACAGTAAATGTCTCTAAATACTTTTAGATTTATAATAACTGATATGCCTCCATTACTAATTTAAATTTGTTTTCAGGTTCCATTCGAACCACGAAGAATTTTTATGAACACTGCAACTGGACGAGTATATCATCCAGGTCCAACTACTGTAGGAGGAATTGGTCTTGTCAAATCTAGTCTAGCGATTGAATTTAGCTCTCTCTTTTCTTTTCAAAATGGTGAAGAACATGGACCAACACAATTCCGATGGCGTGATAAGAAATATGATCTTGATACCGAGTGGTATAAAGATAAGACATTGAAACTCTCCTATAAACTGTGATTTTATATTTAATCTATTTTTGTAAGGTCGTTGAAATACCTCAATTACGTTATTTAATAAAATTATTAAAATCCATATTCCGATTGTTTATCTATTTAGTTCATATTAAAACGTAACAAATGTCAAATATAATAATTGAAATAGGTGAATAATACACCTAATATTCAATTTATATTTAATTTTCTATTTACATTAGTGTATATCAACTTCAAAAATCCTTGCTGTCTTATCATCGGAAGTTGTCAAAACTTTCTTGCCACTTCTAAAAAACAATTTTCATTAGGATATTATTTAAGCTTTAATTTTTAAAGTCTCTATCAATAAAGAAATATTTGTCTTACCTTGATACAGATAAATCCAGCAAATCTGCAGTATGACTGATAAATAGTTGGAGACAAACACCCGATCTTCCATCAAAGCATCTAAGAATACCGTCTAAACTTGTAGCGAACAACATTGTAGTTCCTTCTTTCCACATTAACTTGTTTATTCCGTCTTCCAAGTCGATTTTATGTCTGATTACTTGCTTTGCAACATCCCAGATGAATATTTCTCCATTCAGAGTTCCAGTAGCGGCTATTTGATGTTCAGAATCTTTATGCCATGCAACTGTCTCTACATAATTGCATTTACTTTCTTCCATTGCTTCCTCATTTGCAACATTATCCACATCGGTGTTTTCCCTAAGATCTTGAAGGACGACCAATACCTGCGTATTAATTATGCCAAATTAACAAAAATCTCAATGACATAAACAGGATTCAATTCAATCTTTCTTGAGCTTACCTTGCCGGTTTGCGATGAACTAACTATCGTTTTTCCATCTAGAGCAGCAGACATTATTAAATTGTTATCAACGTAACAATCTAGTGCAAGTACAGCTTCGGTGTGTCCGAAATCTTTTGCGATACTGAACAGAACAGAATTTGATTTTAAATTCCATATACGTATGCTTCCATCTGTGTAACCAACTGCAAGTCTCATACCTGTCATAAATTATATTTATGTAGATCAAAAGTATTTTTAAAGTCTTTTTTTATATTTAATAATTAACGTTATTAATAAAATACCATCTGGCAATAATGCTGCAGTTTCAACGCGTTCTCCACTTCCAGGCAAAATTTTACAATCTCCACTGGGAACTTTCCACATGTAGATCTCGCCGTTGATAGATCCGGCAAAAAGAACATTCGCTGCCGAATGCCACTGCATCCACTAGTGTAAAGCATATTTTACACATAAAACATTAATTTCAAAAAGCTGTTAAAATTAGGTTTAAAAAAGCATTCCCTTACAGTCATATCATCCATTTCATAGTTCCATACGACACTTTTGTCACTCATTTTCCATAATTGTATAAAACCGCCCATGTCACCAGTTGCCAAATATGAATCGTCATGATTAAAATCCGAGAATGTGACGCTGTCTTTGTGTCCTGTGCATTCAAGTATAGTTTCACCTGAAACGGTATCCCAAACAAACGCTTTGTCATCTTCTCCCCCAGTTGCTGCCAGTTTTTCGTCTTTACTCAAAGCCCCACAGAAGACAGATCCTAAAATAAAATTTGGATGCGACATTCAGTAAAGCAGAACTCTCGCCAAGATAAATTATTACAAATAATAACAAAAATGATACAAGATTTCAACATTAGGTATTAAACAAATTTCTAGTTCTCAAAGTAAAATCAAGGTGCTAATTAGCTTCAAAATTATTAAATTAAAACAAATTAAATCAAATTATTAACCATTGTGTTGGGAGAAAATGCAACTAGCATCATTTCTCCCCTGACCATCCTCTTCCATTTCTTCCACATTTTCTACTTCTTGATCTTCTGCATTTATTTCTTCATCTATATCGTCAATGTACACCACATCATTTTCATCAATCTCCTCTTCCATAAGAGGCGATCTAGGTGGGGTATCCTCTTGACGCATTTCTATATTTTATTGATACCCTGCTAAAATTTAAGAAATACAATTTAATATTTAAAAATCACAACTAAGTATTAAAATAAATAAACTCTTCAGAATTTCAATCACTTCTTCAAAATTCTATGATTATTCCAAGTTTTTTAGGCCCACTAGGAACTCTGGATTAGATAAAATAATCTATAATTATTTATATATACAAATGAAAATATAAATAATACCTCTGTAACAATCGTTAGAGACTCGAATAAGATAAACTATTAACAGAAACCAAGCTTTTTATGCGTACCCCGGAAAAAAGAAACGATTGAACGATTGCTTTAGTGAATTGAATTTTTTTGGATTTGTTTAAGAATGTGGATTCAACAGTCGTTGATGGTTTTATCGGAAAACTCCGATTGAACAGAAATTTTTCTATTCTTTTTAGGCATTTTTCAATTAGACCGAAATTTTTGGGGTTATGTAGCCATATTTCACACCAAATTTTCAATTCAAATTTTCTAATTGATTTCTTGTTCCTCAATAAAAGTATTTTTTGGAGTAATAACACATGTTGCGTCAAAATGCTCATGATGTAAATAAACCGTGTAACAGCTCCCTAAATGTAAATAAAAAGAAATTCACTAGCTTTTTATTACTTACGTTATTCTTCATCTACTCAATTAAACCTCTTCGATGGTTGATTAATAAAAATATTAATATTAACGCGTGCTTTACCGGTCACAAGCACGCAGACCTAAAATCAAATGAGGTTAGAATCCTTCGAATCCTCCACATTTACAATAATTACGAAAAATTCTTAATCATTTGTTCCCTGACTACTTGCATTTGACAAATTTCGTAAAATCAATAATATAAATTACGATATTAGCAAATATCAGCAAATATATAAGTTAATATTTATTATGGATTGAATTGTATTGAATAGGGTGGTCAAATTACCATAAATTACCGGACATTAATTTAATTTACCAACTTTTCATTTAAATTCTGGGAATAAGAAATCAGCTGTTTTTGACAGTTCGTGCAATTTCATCATTGTTGTCAAAATAGTAACAATAAGTTTTCATCAATTATATAAATTTACAACAAATATTTTAGTATTTTGACGATACAGTAATTAAAGAATTGATATTTAGGTTTAGGTAGATTCTTTAGGTTCTCCAATCACAGAATTTGTTAACGATATGTGATTGGTCTTTCCTCTGCACTGTGTTTTCAGCTTTTGGCATAGTGTCCAACTTTTACTCCAATCGAACGAACTCTTCGCCATTTATAGAACGCAAGCGCCTTGGCAGTCTGCCATAAGATACCTGCTGATCAATTTTGATCTTAGATTTTGACATTATCCTCGAATTTCTTCTACGAACAGTAGAATCTAGTTAATCATGGTAAATAAGTGTATTATTCGTCGCTATTTCTACCATCTAATAATCCCTTACATTCCAAGTTCATACAAAAATGTAAATTTTTCATCCACTGTGTTGAATGAAAACAATTTGTAGTTTGTTTCTGATTTAAAGAAAAAGACTTTTCCTTTGAATTTCCGCATCAACAATGTCTAAAATTTGTTTTGTTTTCAGGGGAACGAGAGCTCTCTACCAATGGAGCTATGCTCAAATTGTAAGTTTTTAGCAAATTCATTTGACTCCAACATTAATAACCTATTTATTTCTACTTACGCTATTTACATACAATTTTTGGATTCGAAGTGATGATTCGTTCCAAAAATTGAGCTCACTAATCGACAGCAACTGTTCGTTTGTTTACTTTTTTTGCGATTCGAAAATGTTTATGAAGCAAATATTGATTGTTTGGCGAGTTTTGTAGCCTAATTGATACTTTTGAAATTCTGAAATTCTGGGATTTCTCAGCTCATTTATATTTAGGAATTTTTGCTGCCGAAGGCTCTTTTGGTCTCCGAGATGTTATTTGCAATGTTAATGTATTCATTTATTCATCATGACACGTGGTAATTCTCATTGTTGGGAGGTAATTTATTGACGTCCATGTTTTGCTCTGTTTCGTCAAAGAATTTTGATAAACGTGAACTAAACAGAGATACTGAGTTTAATAATTGTCACTTATTTTTTTTTTTCATTACTCTAGAAATAAGAAAGAATGTAAATCTTTCAAACTAAATCCCCATGTAATCTATTAATTTTAATTAAGTTACTTTAATAAAGTTAGTTTCCAGTTTTTATCCAATTTTAAGTCTGCATCTAGTTTTTAAAAATGTTTTTCTTTTATTACATTATATAATTTCAGTATTACATATTCTCAGCACATCAATATTATTTAAAACGGAAAATAATTTATTTAGATGCTCTGTAATATTCAATTAGACCAATAAATTGAATAACTTGATTCAATTTCATAATGAAGGATGTAAAAGAATCATCATAATTCAAAGTTATTTTCGAATGCTCAAATTCAATATTGTGCGTTGTAAAATTGTCTTGATCTTGACTGACCTTAACCTGCATTTGAAAAGAATTTCGTCTTCCAAAATCTAAAATATACAAATTTAATTTCAATTCTGTAAGAAAAACTTAACTATGTATTTTCTTTAAAACTTTTTTTAAAAAAAGTCTTAACTTTCTCTTAAACCATAATAAAAAATTATTCTTGTTCCAGTTAATTTTAGTTTTGATCTTGGAAAAAATATTTTTTACCGGATATAATTGAAGGATTTTCTGTCGTTCTTTCAGTCGATGCCGACGAAATTAAGAGATTGGGGAAACGATTTCGTAAATTAGATCTCGATAATAGTGGTGCTCTTAGCATCGATGAATTTATGTCACTACCGGAACTACAACAAAATCCCCTCGTGCAACGTGTCATAGACATATTTGATGCAGATGGTAACGGAGAAGTAGATTTCAAAGAATTTATCCGAGGCGTTTCGCAGTTTAGTGTCAAAGTGAGTAAATATTAACATTAAATTCATTTCTCTCAAAATTATGTCACTGAAAACCAAATATTTAATTGGAGCAAGTACATAAAGTATAAATAATTCGCTTACTGATGAAAATATTGGATGATGCAGCAACCCTACTTTTGCTAAAGAAGCAAATATTTATACTTACACAACAGATGATTTTTTACAGAACCAATAAATCATGTTTAGCTATTCATATTTTGAGATTCCAGTCTGTTGAATTAGTAAATATTGTATTCTATAATTTACTATTTTTACTGGTAAACTGTGAAAAATACTCGCTATAAGGTGTTTCTAGTGTGATCAACACTTATTAGTGTAAATAAATGAGCTCATTTTGGATGCAGCTAGGTTACCTTTAAAACAAATGGAATATTGAATTAAAAATTGCTCATCACTTTTTAAAGAATCAAGAGTCCTTTGTTTACACCCAAAATAATTTAATCTTTAATCTTTTCTTTTTACAGGGCGATAAAGAAAGTAAATTAAGATTTGCATTTAGAATTTACGACATGGATAACGATGGCTTTATCAGTAATGGAGAATTATTTCAAGTATTAAAGATGATGGTAGGAAATAATTTGAAAGATACACAGCTGCAACAAATAGTCGACAAAACAATACTATTCGCTGACAAGGATGAGGATGGAAAAATTAGTTTCGAAGAGTTTTGTTCAGTAAGCATTGAAATTTCGTCTTTACCTAGCTATTTACTTTTTTTTATTGTTAAAAATTTTCAAAATTTTATTGTTCAAACTAATAATTTTTATGTCAGGGGATTTCTAGAGAATTAAAAGGATTTTAAAAGATTGTAAGGAATTAGATGCTTCGTTTTATTTTTATTTTTTCACCGAGTCAACTTTTTCCAAGAAACACCCCCGCAATTTTTTTATTTTTGGACTTGAAATGTTCGTGGGAGGTCAGACAACTATAATTATTAGAAAAATCCCATATGCTTTAAGATGTGAATTGAAACGTTTGTTTTAGGTTGTTGGTAACACGGACATTCACAAGAAGATGGTGGTTGACGTTTAAGTAATCAAACTCTATTTGACATGTAAAAACTTTAAACGATGCTAAGCGGTAATGTAATTTCAATTTGATGAATGCATTACTAATAATAGCTTTATCGGATAGTTATAAGTAAAATAAAGATCTGTCGTACTAGGGAGAATTCAAATGATCCCCGTTCAGACATTAATCGCATCGATATCAATGTTAATTTGTACCATAGCATAGAGTTGCTTAAGTTCTCGATAGTACAATTGTTACTGGTTAAGTTCTCGATAGTACAATTGTTACTCTATTTATAACATTTTCTCCTTTTCGAGCTAGACAATCTTATTCAAGTTTACAGCTTACACGTATTGTAAATCCATCTGGATTATTATCTTACCTCTTCAACTTACCCACCAATGATCCGTTGTGATTTATAAATACATCTCGATATATACATACATACATTACATACATATATAATGAGCATAGAATCAGTTTCAAACTTTTTATAATTCCGTAAGTTATTTAAGAGATGTAAGCGACTTATAAGTAAAAGAACTGTCTTTGAAATACGCGCAAAATGCAGGTTTGCATTAGTATGTGCCTGGAAAAGGGGTTTTATTGTACGACTCGCTAATTCCACTAATTCATCTATTAACTATTCCACTCGAATTCATCTATTAACGCTTACGCCGTACGAAGAAACGTTTATTCAAAGAAAACGCGTGCAATAACGGAGTGTTCGCCTTGTCAAATTCTTAATCACATATATAATAGGCACCTGCTGTGCTCTTTTCAAATAGGAACTATAGTTCTCGATGGCATATCATGAAGTATCATTTTCGCGAAAATTATAATTCTACTCGTAGCTAGAGGAAAAATAGTCATTTTGTATTTCGCGAGAGTCACAAAAATTCGAGAACATCTCCGTCGTCTCTGCATGTTTTTTTAATTGTCTACCATCGTAAAACTGCATCGATATTCATTGTAATTTCGGAAGAAATGGAACAATGGCCGAATATCACATGTAGAGGCACATGGGTTCTTCGAGATTGCGAGCAATTACGTCAGCCCGAAGCTGAAGAGAACTAGTTGTAAGAATTATGTGTATAGATCAACGTCTTGCCATATTTCGTGCAAAAGACTGAAACATCGCTCGGTTCTCTGAGTCTTTCGAACGTACAATTGGATTGGTTGCGTATTACTTAACGTGTGGTTATTTAAGTGAAAGTATATAAATATATAATATAAATTAAATAATTATAAAAAAAAAACTTATTCTAACGTTTTAACTGTTTCTATATGTAAATGTTATGTGGTCTCGCTAAATGTCCAATCAAAGTTCAGAATTGAAAAATATATTGCAATGAATCTCTACAGTTGATTTGTTTTTAAGTATTGTTTTTATTATTATTATTTTTAGAATTTGTTAGAATATAAAAAGGACGTGATTATATTATTGTACATTTTACAATCTCCAGTTAAAGTACATATAGCTCGAATTTTGTACGTCGTGGTGGTCGTGATGATGACGTGGAAAATATGGTTTACAATTATTATTATAATTACTATTTATTCAAATTTTTTAATTGGCAGCGTATAATCTTCCCAGACGGATTCCTGGGAATCGTATCGATGAAGGAAACTCCACCCACTAATTTTTTGTATCTAGCTACCTGCAAATTATAAAGTTTTAATAAATATTTCGAGCTCACGGTGAAAAAGCTTATTGAATTCATTGATTCTCCGACAAATGTAATACCTTCGGCGTTAGAAAAGATTGAATCGTCTCTTCTGTTATGTCGGAATTCGGTTTTTTCACAACAAAAGCCTTCGGTACTTCTCCTGAAAAGTGGTCGGGTACACCAACCACTGCTACATCAGCTACACCCGGAATTTCCAATATAATCGATTCTAGTTCTGTTGGAGACACCTAAAAATAACAAATACTTTTTTGAAATTTAAGATAGATATTAATATTATAAAGAAACAAAGTTTCTTTGACTGCTCTTTCATGAAAATTTGATTGATAATTATAATCTTAAGCACTTATAATAATTTCTAAATATTTAAATAGTACAAGAAATTGAATTAAATAGTCTGAAATAAAAAATGATATCAAGTCACAGCTCAAGTTTTCAAATTTTTCGCGCCTCTTGCAGCAACATTGAACATTCTTGCCGCAATGTTGGCAGCAGTGTCTCCCCTCTCCCTTTCAGTCTGTGAGTCGTGACTCGTGACGTCATTTACGTCATTAGTTGTGTTTCTGGCCTATCTGGTTGTTGTTCGCCCGGTGTTTTGCCTTCTTTTTGTCGTTGTTTTCATCGAGTTGTGACAAACCCTTTCCCGTGTTCTCGCAGAAGGTGCGCGTTGAGACCTGAGTGCGTTGTGACGGGCTCAAAAGGACGCCGGGAACATGGAAAATCCAGAGGAGGTACTGCAAGCACTCGACGAATTTCAGAAGATGCGACCGACCGAGATCCCGCGGGAACTCGAAGAGTACCTCTGCTGGGTCGCCAAAACCGGTGACCCTGTTTATCAGTGGTCATTGATCAAGGCTCTTTTCCGCGAAAAGCTCACTCGCGTCATGACTGACTTCTACGAGAGCTGTCCGAGCCTTGACCTAGCTCCGTGCCCGAACGTCGAGACGTTTAACTACGACACGATGAAGTCCAGCCTCCTGGAGCGACTTGAGTCATTTGCCAACGCGCCTTTTACTGTCCAACGAATTTGCGAACTCCTAACCGCTCCACGAAAAGAATATCACCGCGTTGACAAATTTATGCGCGCAATTGAGAAAAATATTCTGGTTGTTTCGACGAAGGAACCGGGCTCGACAATCAGGAGGAACGAGAATGGCGACGGCATGGTTAACGGATCCGTAGAGGATGATGCACCAGGTGGTGAGACACATGACGTCGAAATGGAATCCTGGGATTGTGCCGCCTCGACGGTTGGAATGTCCGCGCAGACGATAGACATGGAAGCCAGGTTACTGGACGACGTCACAACTACCGTTCCGAAGATTGTACCAGCAACTAACGGATCCTTACTGCCTCAAGAGAAAACGGAGCACGCGACTGTTAGCACCTGTGAACCTTCCGGACTAAGTTTTGTACCCTCGACGTCCGAGTTCTCGGGTCAGGGATCCGAATCTAGGGATTCGATGAATACAGGACTTAGTGCACAGAATTTGAGTACTTCGGTTGTTCATGAAGCTCCAAGCATCGCCGGGGAGGTTCCCGAGGCAATTATGAATGAGGATACTAGTTCACAACCCAGTTTGGATATGGATAGTCCTGAAAGCGAACAAACTGACCCTAACCGAAAACTCCAAACGACCTTCCAGGTATGATTTTTGAAGAAATTAAATGAAAGATTGTTGATATTATTTTGCAATTTTGTGAAAGTAAGTTAGTGTAACACATTAAATGCATTAGAAGATATATGTAAAAAATGTAAAGTTCGAGAAAGTCAAGGAAAAAGCAAAAACTAAGGAATCTCATTATCACTTCATATTGTGAATAGAGCACGAAATTTTATTAAAAAAACGATTACTATTTAACTATTTCAAGATCTTGGATTAAAACTGACAAAATATTTTTAACTGATTTATTTAAAAGATTTTATACCTTTTACCATATATTAATGTTACAATATAATGAAATTTTCAGAAATTATTATATTAACATCTTTTGCCGCATACAAAAGTACAAATCAGTCTTTAATAATTATTTTTTCCAGGCGAAAGACTTCATCAACCGCGATTCAAAATCTTCAGAGTCATACGAAAAAGACAACAAAGTTACGGAAAAGTCTGACGAGGAGTCGGAAGCAGTCAGCGAGGCTCCGACTGTAGAAAGTAGCGGAGATTCTTTGGAAGCATGTGCAAAATTGAAACCTGGCCTCGACAACCGAGAATCAGTTCTTCCAAATATGGAGAATTTTTTGCAGGCCAACTGCAGACTAGAAAATTCAGTTATAACATCGGAAGACACATCAAGCGAGCAGAAACCATCGCCCGTTTCTGAAGTTGGAGGAGGCGATTCATCAAGGGACGAAAAGGATCTTGAAGCTGAGGACTCTTCGAGTACAGAACAGGATCAACCTTTTGCAAACAGTACCTCAGAACCTCAATCAACACCGTCGGACGAAAATATCACAAAAGAGCAAATTGATATCGAACCCGTGGTTTCGACATGTGCAGCTAGCTCAGTTCCAGAGAAAGTTCCAATAAAAGAAGATGAAATGCAAGTGGTTAAAAAGTTAAAAGAAGATGTGATAGAAAAACCTAGTGAAGAACCCTGTGAATCTGTTTTAGAAAATTTTGAGGAGACTGACACTAAATTAGAAGAACCAGAAATTGAAACTGATATTGAAACTCCTATACCAATAGTAGAAGAATCGCCTTCGGAAAAAATCGATCGAGACGATTGCTCGCAAGATTCTGAGAACAGTAACTTGACGATAGAAGAAACGACCGAAGATGATTCCACCGAAACAAAGTCCATGATTCCGGATCCTATTCCAATTATAGAAGAACCCAAAGAAGTCGAATCGGTCGTTAAAGATTGGAAACAAGAACCGTCGATTGAAGAAGTCGATTCGAAGACACCGGACATCGAAATTGAGAAATTGCCAAAGAACGAGTCGGCGATTATAGAATCTGTAGAAAGTAGTGAGATCGCAATATCTGAAGAAGAGCTTCCCGCAAGGACTGATGAACCGATAGAAACCAAGATCTCAGTTCCACAAGAAAAGCCAGTTTCAGAATCAGTTCTTGAAGTAGTTACTACAGAGAAAGAGGCGTCAGCTACCGAACCCATGGAAGTGGATGGCGAAGAATCTGGTACTAATTTCCAAGGAGATGAGCCGATGGAAGAGGAGGTGCATGAAATCGCAAGCAGTTAATAATTTCTTATTTTTGATTGTGGGAACAAAGAAAATTTGTCAGGTTTCAGAAAACACACGTAAACGACTGCTACAAATTGTGATGTATCACTTGCAACTTCTGAAAGTTTCCTCAAAAAGTAATACAGGGATCAAATTTTGTAATATATCAAGTGAACCATCACCTCTTGGCTAATTTTTTCATGATCCATTATTATAACTTAGAATTATTACTTTCATTTTACGGAGAAACTGATGTAAAAAAACTTCCAATGGTTCGAAGCCGAGTTGAAGATAACACTGCCTGTTCCGAAATATAATGTTGACTAGGTAAATAAAATTTCACATCTTTTATTTTACATTTTCCATTACCGTGCTAGCTCAGGCCTTATTTATCTTTCGAGGTTTAAATTTTTCTATATGAAAATAGACGAATAAAAATCTTTTGTATAATTACTCATTTTTAGATGACATTGGAATATTGAATTTCTTAAAGTCATGATTTAATACAAGTACACTTCACTCTTTTTGTTTACTCATTTTACATATTCTAATTGGAGAAAGTATACCAGTCAGCTTTGTAAAAATATTCCTTTTGCAACGCATGAAGATAATTGAACTTACTAATTTCTATTTTTATGAAGGGTAGATCATTGGAATTTTGAGTGTAATTTTGAATGGCAAATAGAAATTATGATAATAGAATGTAGATCCCAGTGGAGTAAAAGTGTACCCTAGTGTATTGCTAGAGTTTATACAAAATTGTTTTATAGAATGATAAAGAGCAACTTAATTTATTTCAATGAAATTTTCTACTTCTATTATTTTCACAAAATCTGTGCCACTTGACTCAAGTTTCCACTCTTTAGCCATGCAAAATCTCACCTATTTAATCTCTGTTGCTCTTTGACCTTAAAAAATATTTTATAAAAATGCGTGTCAACAAGATGGGAACTGATATGGAAAAATTATGACAATGTAATCAATTAAATATTAGAGTGGAGTTAGAAAATCTGAAATATCGGAAAGTAGAAAACTTTTTGTATGTGTTTCTTCATAATGCTAAACTGAAAAATTGTTTTAACATAATAGCGTGGTAATGCGAAAGAGTTGTAAATTGTGATAATTCGAGATGATTATTGGTCCTTTGATACTTCAATTTTCGAGGGAACAATAACTTTTCGAGTTCCTTAATTCACGGAAATATGTTTGATTCGTACGAGTTAAGCTACTTAAACTAATTTACATACGAGAATGTATTTAATTAAAAAATTAAGACGCAGGTCTACTAAGTGACGAATAAACATTAGAAATAAAACAGTTAATTTAAAGGAGATTGTAAACCAGTAATTATATAAATAATTTAAGATCGCTGTGTATATTATTTTATATTAAAATACACAAAGATAAAATACACAAACAAGTACAGTGACGTAATTACCAAAGTCCTTATTCTATTTTTTTTAATCATCAGACTGTTTATTTATATTTTTTTAGTATCAATGTTTAGCGTCACTATTTTAAAATTCAGTTATGTATTTTATATCTAATTAACCGATCAAAAAAAATATTTATCTTTATTGCAATAATACTGCACTTTTATCTTTGACGATATGATAAATATTATACGTCATTCTTGATTCAAATATAAGACGTCTACTGACAAAAAAAATGATACAAAAATCAAAAAAAGATACAGAAATCAGAAAGTGTGATCTTAGTCATTCCTTAATTATAAATTCACTGAATTTATAGCTTTGAAATTGTCCCGATAGCAAGAAGAAAATTACTCTTACCTTAATTGCAGCATGAAAGATGTGATACCTGTATTCACATTATTAGAGAACACTGAGAATTTGAAAAACTGATAACGAATAATTTTAATTTGCTTAAATTTAAAATTAATCAAATCAAATTAAAAAGTGGGGTAAAAAAAATAGAATTTCATAACTATGTACTAGTCATCTGAGAATTATAGTAATAAAATAATTCATAAAATAGCAGTCACGAAGTTTAGAAAGATTTTCTAGAGTTTGTTTTTACATACCTGGTTTCCTTTAACTTTGATAAGTTCCTTCGTGCGATCAACAACAAAAAAGTACTCGTCCTTGTCGTAATAAACAACATCGCCAGTATGCAACCAACCATCATCATCGATGGTTTCTTTTGTTGCCACGGGATCATTTAAGTATCCTTTCATTAATTGTGGTCCTTTAATAAGCAACTCTCCTGGCGTTTCTGGTGTTGTTATATCTTTTCCGGTGACGATATCGATAATTCGAGCTTCAGTCGAAGGAACAAGTTGTCCACAACTTCCGAGTTTTGAAGCTGGCATTGATTTGGGGGTATATATCGTAACTGGACTAGTTTCGGTCATACCGTACCCTGAAAATAATTCAAGAATTTATTATAGTGTAAGAATCAATTCTTTCAGTTTAAAAATAAATTTAAATTTCCAAAAATATTTACAAATGTTATAATGGTTTACAAAAATTGTTTCAAACACTACCCCCACAATTTTTTTATTTTTGATCTTAAAGTGATTATTGCGGTACACCAAATAATTGTAATCATGGAAAAAATCTCATATGCTTTTCAATTAAAGTTGATTCAGCCACTGAACTTTGGTACATGGACATTTGAATGCTTTTAGGTCAGTAGGTTTTCTCTCGAATACAAGAATTTCTCTTTTCACATTTCAAATGCGGCACATTTAAAAATGTTTAAATTTCCAAAATAAGATGTCTTAAAAATCCAGTTTATATATTTTTTAAATTAAAAAGATATATATTTAAATACCTTGAGTCATACGACAGTTGTCTCGACCGATTTTTGATTTGAACTTTTCAATCAGACTCCTACTAGCTGGTGCAGCGCCACAAATTACTTTCGTTACGGATGACAAATGTGCGGATGTAACTTCAGGATGCGATATTAAAAATAACAGCAGAGAAGGTACAACAAATATAGAATCAGGCCTATAAGTTTCTAAACATTTGATGTAATCTTCAACAGTAAATCTAGGTAGGGTCACGATGTGCCCTCCGATGTTCATTATGAAATTCAAAATTCCATTGAAGCCATAAATATGAAAAAATGGCAGTACTGACAGAACAGTTTCTTGAGTATTTTCTGTCGTGGGAATGTTATCTACAATTTCCGGGTGATTGCACTGGATAAGGTTTGCAATTAAATTCTTATGGGTGAGCATCACTCCCTTGGGAAGACCCGTAGTGCCCGAACTGTAGGGCAAAACCGCCACATCATTCGGGTTCACTTGAGGTAGTTTTACACTATACTTCCCACTGAGCATTTCTTCCAAACCTAATATTCTAGAAAAAGAAAAATACGTCATAATTAACTTTCAATTCAAATTTCAATTGTTGAGCTTAAACCAAGATTTTTTGTAAATATAAATATTAGAAAAAAATAATAAAATTATCCCTTCTTGGGATAATTTTTATGTTAAATTTCGAATTCTACGTTTTATGAAAAAAGTATTAAAATTATACATTTAATCGCTCTATAGCCACACTTCTATTTTCAAAAATAGTATGCCTGCAGAGCGAAAATATATCTAATTATAATATTTGTTGAGTAAAATGAGGAGATAGAATTTTGAGATTAGCGCTTGGGTTCAACACTCTTAAGCAAAGAATACAAAATTTAAAAATTCAGGGTTCAATAAAAAATTCAAGAAGATTTCCAGGTTTTCAAGGACCAAAAAAATTTCAAGGATAATTCCAGATTTTCAAGATTTTCCAAGTCGCTGGACACCCCGATAGACAATGAACCTCGGCAGACAGAATTTACGTAAGCGTTCTTGAAGTCTGTTCAAGGTAGACGGAAAAATGCAAACGTGATTCATAATTCAGGCAAAGAAGTTTCAGTGTCGAAATCATTGATAAGATAGACATTGTTTTAAAATGCAAGAGAAAAAAAGAAGCTTATCTTCAAGATACAAGGAAATATCACCTTGACTTTTCTTCTTAATGATACTTACTTTTTATCAGCTTCGTCTTTTCCACCGATATTTATAGTGAAAGTATAATTATTTAGTTGTTTGGAAACAGCAAGAGCAGTTTCAAGGAGCTGAGGTATTGTCACAATACATCGCACCCCAGCATTTTTGAATTGTCGACCCACTTCCTCTGCAGTGTAGAGAGGGTTGGCAAAAGTGACGATCAATCCTGCTTTTAAACCAGCATGAACAGCTAGTAAGTACTCTGGTATATTTGGAAGAAGCAGTCCTACTTTATCTCCAGGTTCCAAACCAACTTTTTCCAGAAGGGCCTGTGCAGCCTGATGGTTTAGCATTCTAGCCAAGTTGTAGGTGTGCGACCTTCCAGTCAGACCACATGTCTAAAAACAATTTAAATAGCATTATCTCAAAGTCCAATCGCAGAATTAAATTAAGATCATGCAATTAATATCTCCGCAATGAAAGGATCACTATGTCATAATGTTTATTAAGGGTTTTCATAAATTTGAAAAGAATTGACAAAAACTATTCAGAATGAAACGTTGTGTACTTTGGACCATTTGAATTTTAAATCATCTCTAGTGTTGACGATCTAATAAACAGATAAGTCACAGACTTGATTTACATATGTCAATACTTTCATGACGGATTCTTTACAAATAAATTCTTAACAAGTCTTACAAATAAACTGAATAAGCAGGCAATATAAATAAATAATGGAGTATTTACCAAGGCAGGTTTTTTTCCCCATGTGGTCGAACTAGAGAAAACGAAATCAGTAAATGTTTCATTCGGAATTTCGATCTCTCCGAGCGGGCTTTTTAAGACAGCTGAACTGTATTTTCGCAGGCATTGCTTTTTAAAGTGATTTATTAATTTAACATTACGCGTCGCGATCGTACGAAGCAGAGACATTGCATAAACCGGTTATGATCTTGATAATTATTAAAAAAGAAATAACTCAAAAAAATGGAAATAAGAAGAAGCCGAAAAAGAAAACGTTTCCAACTACTGAATTAAGTACACAAGTTATACCCAACTTTGTAAAGAAATTATTTTTATTATCTTTCACTTTAAAAAGTTTCTCACAGTACACATATACTTATATACAATTTTTATTTGCGTCTGTATTCCCCAACGAATTCGCCCACACTGGTTGAGCGCTGCAACTAGTAATATCTCATAAACATGCTACTACGTAAACATGTACTAATCTATAATCAATGTGTATGAGAAGTCACAATTTGCACGCATCAGGCTTCAGTTATGTCAGTGTGCTATCACAAGAATCTATACCCGCGTAATATTCTCAAGCAAAGTCCAAAGAGTAAAATTAAATCGATGCGAAAAGACTTCCTTTCCCGCTTGTAGAAAACACTTAAAATTTTGAAAAGGATAAAGTCTAAATAACATTAGGAGCGATACGACTGGGCACTGAATTGATCTTGCTCTGCATATACACTTTTTCCATAGTTTGTAACCAGTAATTGCTTTTTGATATTTTTTGCAGTCGACTTGATTATTTACGAAGCCGGGTTTACTCCCCTAGCTTAACGCGGCCCGATACAAGCAAGTAACAGCAAGTAAACAAGTTTTGCTGTCCTCTCGTCGCAATGAGAAGCACTTGGCATTGCCGGAGGGGGAAGTTCATAAGTAGTCGATGTCATCAACTTACGGTATATCCCCTCACCGCCTGCGCCATGTGACGCGCCTTTTTGTTATGGTCTTAAATGCCAATGGACACATTGAACACTGCTATTTAATTATTACTACAAGGTTCAACCCCGCCTCCAACAGCGGTTCACATTCACACTTCTTTAGACTGATGTGGGCGAACAGCTGGTGCGTCAGAGGACAAAGTCCTTCTTCAGATTATTCGGTCAATGTTATCTGCATACGAGCCTCCAGACAAGAGTAAAAAGAAAAACACACCTTTTAACTGAAAGCTTGATGTTTAACCAATTTTTTAAAAAATCCCTCCTGGAGTACCATTAGCTCATCGTACGTTCCAGTTTCCACAATTCGACCTTGATTTAAAACGGCTATCTTGTCTGCATTTTTAATTGTACTAAGTCTGTGTGCTATCGTCAACACGGTCCTTCCCCGGGAGGCTCGTTCCAAAGCTTCCTGCACCAAGTGTTCACTCTCAGCATCCAAGGCACTTGTCGCTTCGTCCAGAATAAGTATCTTTGGATTCTGAAATAAAAAAACAATTATTTTAAGAGTTGAATATTTTGTCAGCTCTATTACGGAAAAATATGTTTTCGGGAACGATACAAATAGAGGTAAAATTCCTGCATGTTAATTTGATAATTTATGGATACAGGTAGTAAAAGTTCATCGAGAATTATTTTAAAACAAAATCTTTACAATTTTATTTAAAATAAATTAATCTTTGAAATACATGTATGTAATAATCTAAAATCATAAAATGCATCATTAAAGAAATTAAAAATAGTGATAATACTCCTAATTTTCAAAAAGATGTGAAGAGTATTGATTAGATGACCGATAGCGATAAGGGAATGATAATGCAAACTTATAATTAGTAGGAATCCCGACATAAATAAAATTGTCATCCAGGTAATTATAATTGCAAATACGCAGGTTTTCCTCTATTAACAAATTTTCTAAACCGTTAAGCTTGAATTAAATGAAATTGAGGAAGTTAAAAGCCATGATGGACATTATACAAGTTTCTAAACGTTATGTAGGTCTACGTCTACTGAGTCTAGGTCAAGGTGGAAGTTAACAAAGTGTTGGATTTATAAATAGCAAACTTAAACCTGTAATCCAATAAAAATAATATTAAAGTTTCCATAGGTCAAGTTTTTGAGAAGTCCAAAAATCAAACTAGAAAAAAGAAATGCACTAAGTATTTTGAAAATATTCAAAGCTGTTTACTTCTCATCTGAATTTCATAATATAAATACGTATAATGTATAAAAATAAAAATGTAGACTCAGCGTTATTGTTAATGACCCAAATCTCCAGCTAAAGTGAGAAAATAATTTTAATAAGAAATTTAACCTCGGAATAAAAAAAAAGTACTACTTGATTTGCAATTATCACTACTGGATAATGATAAGAATGATTTATGATCGCCATTAAGAAAGCTATATTCAGCTATATTCTACTCCTATGTAAGCTAAAATTAACTCAGACATGATAAAAGAGATTCCTCCTTAGTAGTAAAATATAGTTTCTCTCTGGTTCAATAAAAATTTTAGTTTTTATTTCAGTTTGAGATTTTAATGTAGTATTCAATTGAATTTACAATTTTAAAACAATAACTCTTTATTAATTGATAAAATAAAAGTTCGCTTGATTTTAAATGGAAAAGCAACCCTGAAATATCATTAATATATTAAAGAACCCCTAAGCTCGACTATTACGCATTGTCTAGACTAGATGTTTGGTATTGATTTGGGAAGTAAGCTAATAAGTAAAATAATGATTGTAAATTATAGCATACAACTGTGAATGTGTAATATTATATATAATTTTAGTTATTCTCTTAGAAGATTTTGCTAAAGAACGTAAATACACGTTATATTTTTGAATTAATTTTAGTTCTATAATTAAGAATTGATTGCTTTTATAATAATTCTTTTATTAAAAGTAGAACCCACAAATGAACAAAACAAAAATAAACATACCTTGATTAAAGCTCTTGCAATAGCAACTCTTTGACGTTGTCCACCGCTGAGAGTGATCCCCCTCTCTCCTACCATTGTCTCTAGGCCATTTGGTAATTTTTCTACGAACTCAAGAACATTCGCTGCCTTTGAAGCCTCAAGTACATCATTCTCGCAAGACACATTTGTCCCATATGTTATGTTATCTCGTATCGTTCCATTGAAAAGAGTTGGTTCCTGCGGCACAACTGTAACGAAACTTTTTACCCAAATGGGATCTAATTCTTTCAAATCATGTCCATCTAACAAAATAGATCCCTCATTGGGGTCATAAAGCCTGAGAAGTAGCAGAGCTAAGGTCGATTTTCCTGACCCTGATGGACCAACAATAGCTGTTATTGAAGACTTTGGTAAGTTTAAACTGAAGTCTTTCAAGATTAACGATCCCTTCCTCGTTGGATAAGAGAATCTTATATTTTGAAAGCTGACTTCTCCCGATAAATCTTTGCCTAAAACTTTTCCACCTTGAATCGGTATTAGAGGTTGACGATCGATTAATTCAAAGAGTCGTGTACTCGCGCCAAGAGCCTTGTTCAGTTCTGAATAAAAACTTGAAAGACCACTGAGAGAAATTCCCACGTATCCAGCGTATAAAAGAAAAGCACTGAGGTTTCCAACAGTAATTGTCGCATCGGACAACATAACACCACCATAATAGAGAACGGATAAGATTATGACATTGCCAGAAAGACCGGTCATTCCATAAAATATACCCCTAAAAAAACTCTCTTTGTAACAAATTGCGAGCAATTCCTGCAGCTTGAGGGAGTACTTTTCGATTTCGTTGACTTCTTGGGCGAATGATTTCACTGTTCTTATGTTGCTAATCCTTTCTTCTGCAGTTGTGTTTAAGGAGGCTAAACTGTCCTGCACATCTTTTGAAATTCTCTTTACAAATCTACCGTAAAGAATGGCCAAACCGACGACCGGAGGTACGACTGACAAACCTACTAGTGCTAATTGCGGTGACACATAGAACATCATCGATATCCCAGCCGTTGTCATTATTGTAGAGCGTAAACCGTCTGATATATTGTTAGTTACTGCATAACTGACGAGTTGAGCATCTCCTAAAAATCATAAAAAAGAAGATAGTATCATAAAAATTTTAAAACATTAGTGTAAAATATCTAATAAAAAATTACCTGTTAATCTTCCAACCAGTTCTCCTGTGCTCACTGTATCAAACATTGCAGTTTCTTGGCTTAGAATGGCAGCATAAACTTTTTTCCTTAGACTCTGGGTTATTCTGTGCCCTGAGGTTGACATTAGATATATACGACTAAAATTACATATTGCACCAACCACAAATATTCCCAATAAAGCGAGACTTACTCGACTTAAATTTTCCTTAGTTTTTTCCCGATCAACTGTATAAATAATGTCAATAATCTTCCCTAAACAGAATGGAACTGCCATTGTTACAGTGGATGACACGATTAAAAATGCCACAGCACTTGTGAGTCTCCATTTTTCAGGTGCTGCTAAAACGAATAGTCTCCTCAGTTCAGACTTACTTTTTTTACGGAACACAATAGTTTTTGATTTATCCACAACTTTTGCTTTAATGGCATCTGTTGAATAATGTCTCAAACCAGGCCAGACACATTTCCGTCTCGAAAGATGGATCGAGCGGAAAAAGCACGAGTAACTTAGACATATTTGACTAGGTTTTTGAATTATTGCGTTGTTAATAATGCATTTATAGAGCAGTGTCATTTTATACTTTCTTTTTCCTCGATAAAAAACTCTTCACGTATAATGACGAGTTAAATCTTGAGAGACCTAACCTCTAAATATGGAGTAAACTTGGATTGACTTCATTTTACGTCATTGTCACCTAAACTTCATTACTCTCGAGTAAAATATTTTAGGCCACATGTGCGTAGCTCACTACGCTGGCAATACCTTTTCAATTCATATAACAATTAAATAACTTGCACAATTCTTCAATCTTCTCGATCTTCTCATATCACCAATATCACGGTTATATATGCGACATACACACAGTCATGCATGACAGCGCGAATTATGATCCAACGAATCACGTCGCAGGGTCGTCAACAAGAAAAAATTATTACGCAATTTTTAAAGAAACATAAATAAATATGTATGATCCTCTTTATAATTTGAAGGAAATTAATTTAAATCTTAATTCTTACTTAATTAACTTTATACGCAAATTTGATCTAATTTCTTTATGAAATTGAAACACCTGCATATGGGGGTGGGGGAAATATTCATGATGGCCGCATATAGTGTAGCCAAACGCACGGTATAAAATTTGTTTCTAATATTTCCTTCATATAAAAAATTATTATTTTTATCAAGATTATATGGAGTTTGTTGAGTAAAATGAAAAAATTTTATTTAGAAGTTGAGTTTTGTATCCTACACCATTAATGAATAGATTTTTAACAAATTTGGTACATTTTCGACGTTTTTCATTCTGGCGTATTGGCAACATACTTGACAATGACAGCGGTGACAGCTGACAGGTACAGTGGTATCGCGCTGGCAAGATGGCTGCTTTTATCACAAGAAGATTAGATTGAAAAACACGAAAATTAGTTTCTTGTAGTGTAATGGTATTTATTTTCTGTTTTTTCGTGCAGAAGAACATACATATAAAAGAATAGAAGCGGAATTTGATGAAAGATATGCTTTACATCCTTCCCCTTTCCTCATTATATTGCAAAAATATGAAGCGAATGAAAAAATAGGTGAGTGTTTGAAAACCGCTCACTTTTCACTTTATTCTTTTTTACCCGATTCTTCGGCGATTTTTGAATGTTGTTAAGGTAAAATAATAGCAAATTAAATGTATTAAGATGAATAGACTGCATTTTTGGAAAAGAACTTGAATTTCATTGCTTTTGCGTTTGATTGCTATTTGGGTAGAAGAGGTTAGAATGTTTTCAAAGTTTATCTTTATTATATATAGTTGCATTTATTCTCTTTGCAGGCGTATGCTACGTAAAAAAAAAAAAGAAAAGAAAATCTTTCCTCATAAGATCACAAATAAAGCATCTTAAAATGACTGAAAACGATTCAGTTTACGGTACAACATTGTCCCAAGAGTCAATGAAAGTGATAGCAGAGAGTATCGGTGTCGGAAATTTACCAGACGAGGCTGCAAAAGATCTTGCCGAAGATGTCAGTTACAAGTTGAAAGAAATTATACAGGTAATCTATCTAATATTTCAAGGAATTTTTGTATACAAATCCAGTAAAAGCCCTCTTGGAATCTAAAAGTTTGTTTATGTTTTGTATAGGATGCAGCAAAATTCATGAGACATGGAAAACGACAACGAATGTCTACACAGGACATTGATCATGCTTTAAAAATAAAAAACATAGAACCAACCTATGGATTCTTTGCTAAAGACCACATACCTTTTCGATTTGCGTCTGGCGGTGGTCGTGAACTACATTTTGTAGAGGAAAAAGAAATAGACCTTAATGAAGTATTATCAACATCCGGTGGACAAAGCTGGCCCAAATTACCTCTAGAAATAACTCTCAGATCTCATTGGCTTTGTATCGACGGCGTGCAACCAACGATACCAGAAAATCCCCCACCCGTTTCAAAAGGTAATGATTAATTCGCCTGGTTCAATATGTGAAATTAAAAATAATATCAAATGCATGAAATAATAACTAATTCTTGCATTTCAGATATCCAGAAATTGGAAAGTGTCGATCCTACAAGAAAGTTAAATAATACAACTCAAAATATGGGAGTTGGTAAACCAGGTGGTGGAGGCAAAAGTCAAAAATTACGTAATGTGGAGACTGTTCACGTTAAACAATTAGCAACTCATGAATTAAGTGTGGAGCAACAGTTGTATTATAAAGAGATTACGGAAGCCTGCGTTGGGGCCGACGAAGGTCGTAGAGCTGAGGCATTGCAATCTCTCTCTGCTGATCCGGGCTTACATGAAATGTTGGCTCGAATGTGCACATTTATAGCAGAAGGAGTACGAGTTAATGTAGTGCAAAATAATCTAGCTATCCTCATTTATCTAATGCGTATGGTTAAAGCGTTGCTGGACAATCAAAGTCTTTATCTAGAAAAATACGTAAGTAGAACTCTATAAAAGGCTTATAATAATTTAAAATTTAAACGGTATTTAGAAATAAAACTAGTAAATAAATTAAATTACAGTTACACGAACTCATACCTTCTGTGGCGACATGTATAGTAACCAAACAACTTTGTATGAGACCAGAAATGGATAATCACTGGGCACTACGAGATTTCGCTTCTCGTTTAATGGCACAAATCTGCAAGAATTTTAACACATCCACAAATAACGTTCAAACTAGAGTTACTCGAATGTTCAGTCAAGCCTTGGCGAAAAGCAGCCAGGTGCGTGAAGAAACAAAAGTGCGTTGCAGATATGTTTAGCTCAAAAGACATTTAACTAATAAAAGTGCATTTTATTTCGGTATGATCATTAAAGCATTATTTCAGACACCGTTGGCTTCTTTGTATGGTGCAATTGATGGTCTTTGTGAACTGGGACCTGAGGTTGTAAAAGCATTGGTTATACCAAAAATCAAGACCATATCTGAACGGATTGAATCCAGTATAGACGGTATTGGGCTCTCAACTGTAGATAAAAATGCTGCTGGTCATATCAAAACTTTATTAGTGGTAAGGAATTTGAATAAATTGACTACGTTATTGGCCTCTGTCAGAAGTATGTATTACAATATCTAAATTAACGAAATAATTACCGACATTTACAGAAATCAGTAGCTCCTGTTTTAAAAACGATTCGGTCGCCACCAGACTTTGTTGAAGAGTACAAACAAGATTTTGGATATCTCGGGCCAGCCTTATGTGCTGCAGTTGCTAAAGCACGAACACAACCAGCTGTTTTAGCAACTACTACACCAACAACGACGGCCTTGACCGCAAATCAACAGCAGCCGACAATAAGCACAGGGAAGACCATTGTTCAAACAGGTAAATGTACGCAGGAAATGTCAAGAATTAAAAGTTTCTCTGAATGAATTTCTTAAGATTGCGAATAAGAATATGCATACTAAATGAGTCTGATCAGAACATATTACAGTCTCGAGTCCAAGTCCAGGACAGCCACAAACGAGCCGTACAATTATGTTGAACCCAGGTCGAAGTGGTAGTTCAGCGTCAACTGGAAAATTCGTAATTTTACAATCCCGGGCACAAACTCCGACTTCTTCTGGAATTACTTCAACCTCTGGACAGCAGCAGCATGTGCAACAGCAACAGCCTCAACAAGTAAAAATTACTCAAGGTATCTCTGGTCAACAAAAACCACATCTACAGAACTCAGCTCCCAAGTTGGTTGTGGTCTGCATGCCCAACAGCAGTCATAATATCACATCTACCGTAACGCAGGTAAATTTGAAGTAAACTATTATATTTTTATTTGCAAATTAAATTAAGCGATCATTTTTTAATTTTTTACCAGATCTGTAAAATTTTCGTCTTTCTGTTCTTTAATTGAATTTAAATACAAAGGAATCTAATGCAATTAATTAATAAAGTGGTCTTTTTAATTTTTCAGGCAGCCATGACGCCCAAATCGCAAGTTTTCGTTGCACAACAAAATGTCGAGCAAACACACAATCCAATGGATGATCATTCATTTCAATAAGCGTAATTTAATTGATCTCGTCCTTCACTGTTTTAATTTATTTCTCTACATTTATCTCATTATTCAGAGAATGGAAACATGCACTGTAAAAAAATTGTTTTTGAAAATTGTCATGCTGGACATTTAAAAATCTGAGTTAAAAAGTTTTCTAATAATTTGAAGGTCGATATTTTAAAACACACGCATATTATATAGACTGCAGAGCTGCAAGTGGGTCATAACAGAAATTTCGTATCTGTTTCTTGTAAATATTAAATTAAGTATGTTCTTACTTTTATATTTTCAATTAGAAAGTATATTATTGTATTATAAAAAAATATAGAACACAGATTTCTAGTAAGGAAGTACGAAAAATATTTATATTTCATAGATCAATGTATAAAAAGAGAATTACGTTTTTGCCTTATGGATTAATTTGATTGTTTCTATTTATTAAATTAGCTGCGCAGTTTAAAATTGTGAAAATAATTTTATGGAAAAATAAGAAATAAATATTTGTGGATTTTATACATAAAAAACAAGTAGAAAAAAAATTAATTAAAATCCCCATGATTGAACATTGGCAATAAGTCCAGTAGGATTTTTTCGAGTTATTTAAAAAATCGCGCCAACCGTCAAGTTGCCTCCCCTGATTTCGGCCATCATGTTATCGTTGCCATGGATACCGGGACACTAGCGACTAGC
This sequence comes from Synergus magnus, assembly GCA_032275165.1. Taxonomy (NCBI): domain Eukaryota; kingdom Metazoa; phylum Arthropoda; class Insecta; order Hymenoptera; family Cynipidae; genus Synergus; species Synergus magnus. The sequence goes on from JAUESH010000039.1 coordinate 16,920,495, forward strand.
ACAGTGCCGTATCTAGGTACTAAATACTAATATCTTTGGTAGTAAAATCAAAATGGCGACATTTGGCGATACAGTGCAGCGTGGTGGTGTTTATGTTTTGTTTTGGTGATCGAGAAATAAAGAATTTAAAAGAATAAAAGAGAAATTTGGTAAGAGGATTGTTTGTCTTTCCTAGTTTGTTCATAAAACTGAAGCAAGTACAAAAATAGATGGGAAACTTGCTAAAAGCATCGTTTTTCGCTTTAGTTCCATTCGCATGATTGCATTGAGATTTTGTAAATAATAAATTAAAATCTATTTGTCAAAAAAATTATTAAACCTTAATATATTAAAATAATATATTAAATCAATTTGATCTATAAAAGAAAACTTAAACTTAATTGAGATCTTTATGATTAAATGTTCATTTTTTTTAACGGAAAAGTTTAGAATGGCGAATCTTATTTTCACAGCCCTGTAAAATGAAATTGGTTCCCAATATGGGTAAATCAGAAAAGAACAGTTTAAATGTTAGTGAAAATGAATCTATGTACGGAACAACATTGTCCCAAGAGTCAATGAAAGTGATAGCAGAGAGTGTTGGCGTCGGACATTTGCCAGACGAGGCTGCAAAAGATCTGGCAGAAGATATCAGTTACAAGTTGAAAGAAATTATACAGGTATGCTATCTGAAATTTCCGCGAATTTTTGTATACAAATGCGGTAAAGAACTTGTCTTCATCTTAAATATTGTTTATGTTTTGTACAGGATGCAGCAAAATTCATGAGACATGGAAAACGAAAACGATTGTCTACACAGGATGTCGATTATGCGTTAAAAATAAAAAATATAGAACCAACCTATGGATTTCTTGCTAAAGATCACACACCTTTTCGTTTTACGTCTGGTGGTGGTCGTGAACTGCATTTCATAGAAGATAAAGAAATAGATCTTAACGATATATTATCAGCATCCCGTGATACAAACTGGCCCAAATTACCTTTAGAAGTAACTCTCAGATCTCATTGGCTTTGTATCGACGGCGTGCAACCTTCTATTCCTGAAAATCCTCCGCCCGTTTGTAAAGGTAATTTTTTTACATATGTATATTTGACTTGTATACTTTACTCAATATGTGGTTTTTAAAATAATTTTTTCTGAATGAAATAATAACTAATTCTTACATTGCAGATATCCAGAAATTGGAATGTGTCGACCCTGTGAGAAAGCTGAACAATACGACTGAAAATGTTGGAGATGGGAAGCCAGGTGGTGGAACCAAGATTCAGAAATTCCGTAATGTTGAAACTGTTCAAGTTAAACAATTAGCAAAACACGAACTAAGTGCGGAACAGCAATTGTATTACAAAGAAATAACGGAAGCTTGCGTGGGTAACAACGAAGACCGCAGGACTGAGGCATTACATTCCCTTAGTGTTGATCCAGGCTTACACCAAATGCTTGCTCGAATGTGCACATTTATTGCGGAAGGAGTTCGTGTTAACGTAGTTCAAAATAGTCTTCCTATACTTATTTATCTCATGCGCATGGTTAAAGCGTTGCTGGAGAATCAAAGTCTTTATCTAGAAAAATACGTAAGTAGAAATCAACCTCTAGTTTAATATTTTTTTTATACTATGCAATACTTAGATATCAAGCTGACAATTTAAATTTTAGCTCCATGAACTCGTACCTTCTGTGATGACATGTATTGTAACCAAACAACTTTGTCTGAGACCAGAACTGGATAACCACTGGGCACTTCGGGATTTCGCTGGTCGTACAATGGCGACAATTTGCAAAAACTACAATACAGCTACAAATAATCTTCAAACTAGAGTAACTCGTTTGTTCAGTCAAGCCTTAGCAAAAAGTAACCAGGTGAAAAAATAAAATTGAATTATTGACATCTCTGGCTCAAAAGGCTTATGAAGGTATTTTTTCCTACTGTAATAAGTAAAATATTTTTTTAGACTCCACTAGCTTCTATTTATGGTGCACTTTTTGGACTTTGTGAACTGGGACCTGAGGTTATAAAAACGTTGGTTATACCAAAAATCAAGAATGTATCAGACCGGATTGAATCAAGTACAGATACTCCTGGGTTTTCCTCTGCCGATAAAAATGCTGTTAGTCATATCAAGACTTTGATATTGGTAAGGAATCTAATTGAAATTACATTATTCTTCTTTGTGAAACATATTTGGACATATTGCAACTTCTAAATTAACTATATGTTTACTGACATTTACAGAAACAAGTAGCGCCGGTTCTGAAAGCGATGCGGGAGCCACCAGATTTTGTTGAAGAGTATAAACATGATTTTGGATATCTTGGGCCAGCCTTATGTGCTGGAGTTGCTAGATCAAGAGCTACTGCTTCAGCAACAGCAGGTTTGAACACAAATCAACAGCAAACTACAATTAATACAGGGAAGCCTCTTATGCAAACAGGTAAATATTTCTAAAAACTATTGAAATAATATCTCTGAAAGTATAATTTTAAAAAGTTCAATTTTCTCTTGTTAAAGTAGTGAAGATATAGTAATTGCCAAGATGCGTACATTTTTCTAATTAAAAGATATTTCAGTCTCTAATCCAAATCTAGGACAGTCGCAGGCCCCCCGTTCTATGTTGAACCTGAATCGAAGTGGCGGTCCATCGCCCTCTGGAAAATTCGTAATTTTGCAATCTCGTCCGCAAACTCCAACATCTTCTGGAATTGCTTCGAACCTTGGACAACAGCAACAACCTCAACTCTCTGCTCAGCAGATACCACATGTGCAAAGCACAGCTCCGAAGGTCGTAATGGTTTGCATGCCCAATAGTAACCATTGTGTCACAACGACCGTAACTCAAGTCAAGGTAAGTGAAAATTCTAGCTGAAAATAATGTAATTTATTTAATTTATTTAATTAAATGATTTTTATTCTGTTCTCAAAGGCGGAAGTGACAGACGAACAGCAAGTTTTTGTTCCGCAACAACATTTTGAACAATCATACAATTCAATGGATAATCATTCATTTCAGTGAAAGTGTTTAATCTCATCTTCGATCTTTCATAATATTGTAAGTAAATATGGCATTAGTATTTTAATGCAAATACGTCTTTATTTGTTTTTGAAACAAATCTTAATCGAATAGTGAGAACAGGTTAAGACTTATATTGTTAATTCATTCATCGATATTTAAAAGCAAAAATAACTTTTATTTAAAAGTATTTTGTCGAATTTATACGTAGTAGTAGAATATTCTTACTTCATAAACTACGATTGTGTAGAAACCTTAAATGTATAATATTTCTAATATAAAAAGCAGACTTAAAGCAATTTCATGAAGAATCGAAGTTAAGCTTTTCATTTATTTTATAGATCATTGTACATAACATGAGGATATTGTAAAAATAGTTTTGAGGAGAAGTAAGAAATAAAGACTTGACAATTTTTTTTATAGAAAATAAGAGTCAATTTTATTTAAATTCCTATCAGTTTATTTTCGATAATATTTTTAAAGATTAAAAAATAAAACATTAGACAATCGAAGAAAAAAACTTTCAACTTTTCAAACATATGTATGTATGTACTTTGCTTATACATATGTCATAAACTGCATTAACTTGTAATTTCAACTAAGTCCTTCAAGTCCTTAGTTGAAATGCAATCTAGTCATATATCAAAAACCTTTAAAATAGTGCAGCATACTATAATATTTGCCTCGATGTGTCCTGATGAGATATTGGATAACTATGATGATTATAATACCAGATCCTATAACACTACTTTAATGCTAGGCGATGTGTCAGGTTTCTAAAAATTAATTTTGAATATCTATAAAATAAATTCAAACTTATCTACAATAAAATAAACTTTGGCCTTGGATTAAAACCTAACATTAAATAAAAGCAAAATGTTCCTTTATGCTAAATATTGATTAGGATTTACGGATTTAACTGAAAAATACACCAAATTTGGTAAGGGAGGTCCATCAAAGTTGAGTGAAATTTTGAACACCTATATTGGTTCCATGGTGGAAGAAATTCTTTCTCATCGGGGCGACGTTTTAAAGTTCTCTGGAGATGCTTTTATAGTTATGTGGAAATTGCAAGAAGGGATGGTAATGCGTGATATCGCCATCGACGCTATGAGGACTGCTTGTATTATTCAGAAACGTTTTGGTACCTACGAAACTAACGTAGGAGTCACCCTTAAAGGTTCCGTTTACGGCTTATTTTAACCGACCTTGATTAAATGATTTTTTTATAATGATATTAATTTTTATTTTACAGTTAAATTAGCAATAGCTTCAGGAAAAACGTATTTTACGTCAATTGGAAATCCTAAATTATCTTCTCATTATATAATTACTGGTAAACCTGTTTGGGATGTGAAGTATGCCGAAGGTTTGTGCAGGTAAATTAGATTTTAAATTATGCAATTTTAAACGCCTGATTGTAAAACGTTTTAAATTTTAAGGCCTCGAGTTTAGGTCTTGCTTTAATATTGATTTTTAAATTTTTTGGGTAATATTAATACATTTTTTTTCAGAGGTGGAGATATTATAGTAGCTCCAAGTTGTTGGCAATGGGCCAATCCCAATGATTATATTTATGAAAAATTACCAGATGGAATACATACTCTAATTTTAGCTGGAATAGCAGCAGATTTACTGGAAACAGAAGAAATAGGCAAAAGAGCTGTTTCCAAAAAAACCGAGAAGCTCATAAATTTAGAAGTAAAGGTTGATAATTCTACTTACAGCGAAAAACAGAATGGTGATGACCTTCTGCAAATCGATTATAGTCGTAAGTTACTTTTATAATCTACCAAAATCAAAACATTTTTCTATTATACATTACAGGCCAAAAGTTTGAATACAATTTTTTGCGATGATTGTTTAAGTTCTTTTAAATTTAATTACATCAAAGATTAAATTGTTTTCTTTTAAGTAAGTTAAAAGCTATCCTTTGTCAATTTTTAAAGAAGATATTGCAAAAAAACGTCAAATCTCAATGTTTTATAAAAATAGCAATAACTTTAGAAATAATGAAATTTTTCTTGATTTCTTGGGCTCATTTTAAAGGAAAATTTCTATAGAATCTGATAGACTTATTAAAATAATTGTACAGTTATTTCTCTGCATCGTAGAAGGGCTTAAATTTGGATTAAAAATATGTGAAAAGTTCAATATCACCTTATCAGTAGGAAAATAAATAAAAATCAAGAGAATGTAAATTTTAATGTATTTTTGCAAAACTATAGCTTTTAACTTACTCAAGAGAAAAAATTTAATCTTTGATGTAATTAAATTAAAAGGAACTTAAATAACTATCGGAAAACATAAAAACGGAAAATTATCGAAAGGTGTATTTAAACTTTTGGCCTGTACAGTATATTTTACCTATTTGATTTTCATCATTATGAAACTTGTGAATTATAGTTCGTCCAAAAGTGATAAAAGCAGCAAAGGCGCAGCTAAAAGATGTTCTTCGTAGTTATACACTTAGACCAGTTGTCCGGTCAGTTGAATTGGACGAACCAATCGAATATCTAACTGAGATGAGACAAGTCGTTATAGTTTTTGTTAACGTAATCGTACAAAATCTTGACAAAAGAAGACTGGTCCGTCTAGTTAATTACGCATATAATTTGATATGTGGGTAGGTATTAATTTTAGTTTTACTTTGATTTGAATGTTTGTAATTTATTCCAGTTTGTTATAACTTTCTTATTTTCGAAAAGGATAGTTGGTGAGATGCAGGGGTGTGTCAATAAAACTTCTCTTTTCGATAAGGACCTAATATTTCTGTGCATTTTTGGACTGCGAGGCGACAAACATGAATTAGAATCTCAAATCGGCTTGCGCTGTGCTTCTATAATTCGCAGAAAATTGACTATATTAAAAAATATTCAGTCAGTAAGTGTTGGAGTCACAACTGGGATTACATATTGCGGTGTAGTTGGTCATATATTGAGGAGAGAATACACTGTTATTGGTCTAGCAGTAAATAAAGCAGCACGGCTTATGTGTGCTTATACTGATAAAGTGAGTAAAAATTAATTTAAATCTGTTAAATTATGAATAAACGTTTCTTTTTTTTTTTTTTTTTGTAGGTAGTTTGCGACAGAGACAGTTTTCTCCAATCACGCCTAGGGGCAAAGCATTTTATTTTGCAGGAAGCAAAATATCTTAAGGGCATAACAAACGTTGGTCCAGTTTATCAATTTCTTGAAGAGGCTCAGTAAGTTTTAAATATTTGAAAATTTGAAAATTATTCAATTTTAATGCAAAATTCATTCAGTCACAGTGGATCGGAATTGGTGCTTAATAAATGTCCAATTCTTGGACGTGATTCTGAATTAAGAATTTTTGAAAATCTATTTGAAAATATGATAAAAATTCGTAGAGCAAGACAAAAAGATAAAAATGTGCGACCTAAACAAAGTGTTTTAATCATTAGGCAAGTCGTCTTAATATTTTATAGATAAAAAATTCGAATAATTGTTAAATTACATTTTAGCTCATTTTTTTACAGAGGCATACCCAGAATTGGAAAAACAAGATTAATGGAGGAATTTACTCAACTGGTTCCCTCTATTGTTTCTATCAACTTTATATCTCTCATTTCTAGTGATGGACAGGTTATTTCCTTTTAAAGGGATATATTTTAATAGTATTTTAATCAATTTATTAATTTTTTAGATTCCCTACAGACTAATCCATTTTATATTCTATACTCCTATCGGATTTTCGGATAAATTTACAATAGAAGAACGAACAAATAAGTTGCTGGATCACCTGGGCAATTCAAATGAAACTGACTATTTTTGCGTTCTTAATGAGCCATTCAGCGTGGATTTCAAAGTGACCTCTCAATATAGAGTTTTGAACAGTCGTGAAAAACTTCGAATTCTTCGAAGGCTTCTCGTTAGATTAATGTATAGTTGTTTTCATAAATTCTGGATCATTCTTATTGATGATATTGAATATGCAGATGGGGAATCTATTTCACTGCTAAAGACTCTAGTGAAGCTAGATCTGGTTCTATTCGTGATAGGTCTGGGCCAAAAAGTTGCAAATGCTTATTCTATTCATGATGAGATTCTTCAAAGAGCACAGGTTGTTTGAAAATTATTATGTTATTTTATTTTATATTTGTTATTTGAAAATTTCAAATTAAAAAAAAAAACTATTCTTTAAGTTCTTACTATTCTTTTCTTTTAGATTATTGATCTATTCGGAGTGAAAAAATGGTTTCAAGCTGGCCTTGCTTGTCAGTTTCTTAATTGCCAAGCTATTCCTGCCGAACTTGAAAAGTAAGGTAGTACTTTCCATAAATATATTAAATTACTTAGAATAGTTTATAATCCGAATTATTTTTAGAATAATTCAGGAGAATAGTTTGGGAAATCCTGGCTGGATAGAAAGTTACCTTACAAGTGTCAAACAATCAGGAGGATTAGTTTTACAAAATGTTTCTAAACAACAGATTATAAAAATGGGTCTCGTGGTTCCTCCGAGGGAAATGCTCATTAGGTATAGTTCAAAAAGTTGTTTTATGAGCAATCGAAATTCAATTTCCAAGTTTAATTCACTTAAAAATATTTTAAAATCAGAGCAAGGATTACAGAACCATCACAAGTGTTATCTAATCAAATAAATCGATTTGACTCGTGGAGAATGTACAACTATAGTTTCAAGGTAATCATAATTACATATATAGATAATTAATTTTCACTACTATTTATTTAGTTTCTGCGTGAACAGATTTAGATGAGAATTTTTTGCAAATCTAGGAAAGTGACTCGGAAATTGAAAAAAGAAAATTATTCATCAATAGTGATCTTCAAGAGGCAATCACGATTTGCGTTTTGACATCAAAATTTTGTTCTGAAGATTTAGAAACTGAGGTAAACATGGATGGTAAATAAAACAAATTAAATGTCTAACCAACTGTGAAATTAATTAATTTTCACTATTCTCAAATATGAAAATGTAATTAATTTTTTTTTTATTTTTAGTAATTATTCTGAAACTATTCGATTCTTTGAATCCACGTGATCAATTCCTGCTGAAATGTGCTGCTGTCTTAGGAGAAACAGTGAATAGGAAAATGTTGGAGAGCCTAATGCAAGGCACGTCCCAAAGAGATATTGCTGTTAGTAAGTGCAAAAAAATAAGAAAACAAAAAAAGAATTAGTCAATTAATCAATCTCTATAATCCATTTCATTATAGCTGTTAGGAAATTATTTGAAATGAGATTATTGGGATGCGCTGTAGGTGATTTTAATAGAAGTCCAGGGCCTCTAATATTTTTTAGAAATTTCCAAAGTTCAAACGTTGATACAGAAGTCCGATGTAGATGTGTTGGAAACAAAATTCATGGTATATTAAACTAATTTTTTTTTTCCTACATTTTCAAAAATTTGTTGATAAAACTAAATTTCTTCTCACTAAAAGCTTTGGCAGATCTACCAAATTATGCCTCGTGTCAATTAATGCGTTTTAAAATCACCATGCTTCGAGACACAACTTACAGGTTTATATTTTTTTTTAAATTTCTCTCCTAAAATCAAATCAAATTTGAATACATGTTTCCTTCAGAATTTCTTTTAAACATGTGTTTTAGACTTCTCACAGCGATTCAAAAAGTAGAATTACATAATAAAGCCTTAAGATATCTTCAAACGACTACGAGACGTTGTGTATCATGTGGAGAAAGTCCATTTGCTAAACTTTTGGGTAAAACAGTGATTGAACAAAAAATTTTACGAAAGAGTCGGGACACCTTCGATTATGTGTTAAATGTTTCTTTTTCTGACGATGATGAGGAGACACTTCAAGACTCTGATCGTGAGATTGTGAAATAATAATTGAAATTCTATTTAAAAATTATTTTTTATCCTCTTAAACTTTCTATACTTCAAGAACGAAGTTCTACATTTCCTGAGAACGTAACAACGTGTTTAGAACTTTATAAATCAGTCAACCAAGTTCCCACCAGATCATTTTCTCAAATGGATTTTAGAAACTGCCAATGCAACATGATTCTTCTAACAGTTTATGCCCAAATGGTGGATCACTGTCGCGGAATAGGTATACAAAAGATCTGAAGATTTAAAGTTTATTGTAAATAACTGGAAATATATACAGGAATTCAAGATAAATTACTGATTGCAATTCTCGAATTCACTGATGTTTGCATATCCACGTGTAATATTCCACAAGCTCGGAAATTGCTCACTGAAAGCGAGTCAATTCTAGACGAGGTTCTAATCTTTTTAGACCAAGAAACATTTTTGAATCTTTAAAAAAATATTATAAATAAACTTCTCACTTTACTAAACTCTTTTACACTTGGATAGATGTTTGTAACTACAGAGGATGAATTAATTGCCCTGTCTTATCTGAAAGGAAAAATTTACACTTTGCAAGGAAGATGTTTCCTTGAAAGTGGCCTACTACATGCAGCTGAAAGTCGCTTTAATCTCGCAGTCAAAATAATGGGTTACAATTTTCCCAAATCCAAGCTGATGCTTAAAATTAAATCTGCGATTATGCTTAAACATCTGAATCAAATACTCACTTGGTGTAGGACATGTAACATAGGAATTATGAAGGGAATGAAGGCTGACTATCTAAATCAATTTGCAAACTGTTTAGCTCAGATGTTTATTACATTTAGGGTATGATATTGCTGATAAGATCACTAAAATATTTTGAAAATTTTCAGAAAATATTAAATTTAAATTATTTGTTTTTTCAGATGAAAGGAATGCATGAACATGCTCATTTGGCTTCAATTTGGGGCTTGTGTGTTGCTCTTAAATCCATTAAAAACTTCTCTGTTCTTTGCACCGCCTATGCTAATATGATGATCACAGCACACATCTTGCAACTTGGGTTAAATTTGTCTCTTTGATTTTAATTATAAGCCTACTACAAAAAATAACAAATGTATTTGAAATCTATGAGATCTTCAAATTAATTTAATTTTTATTTGCAGATCTATTATTTCATATTTAGAAAATGATGGCATACGTATCTGCAGTCAAAGAAAAAAGCCTCTTGAATTGGAAGAGTTGAAAGCAGTGGCTGAACTTTATTCGGGAATTTTCTTTTCCCGATGGCTTCGAGGAATGACTTTAAAAGCTACTCATATAGGATTCCTAGCTAATAGAATCGCTTTTACTGTCCGCTCGACTAATTTGCAATTAATAATTTTACCTAGGCTTATTCATCTTATTTTGATGAATTCTCGATACGAAGAAGTAGTTTATCTAATACAAGAAATGGGTATAACGATTTCAAATGGAAACTTTTAAATCTGAGTCGCTTTCTAAGTTCTAATTTTATTAAATAGAATTTATTGCGAATAATGATATGGATAAATCAGGAAGAACCTGGTATTATGCACTTTGTATTGATATACTTTTGGAAGCTGGAATTACGATAATTCCATTTTATAAATGTGAACAATTCTACCAAGAAGAAAGTGACACTATGTCAAATTTACGAGATCCAGAGGCAGAGAGGCGTTTTTTTGTCTGCATGTGGCTTTGGTTTGTTACCCTATCCAGTTTCAATTAAGAAAATAGCATCAATAATATCTACTATCCCTTAAATATAATATTAGAAAACAATTCTTTAAATTTCTTTGAAAGGTATGTGAGAATAGGTAATTGGGAAGCTGCTACAGTGTGGAAAAATAGAAAAGCGAATATCGATGTTGTCATGGATGAAAACACTATAGCCGCTGCCATCACAATTTTAAAAAAAGTAGAAGGCTTGTTAATAACTTACGGTAAACAATCTTAAGTTCCCCAGAAAAATCTTTTCTAATATATTAATTAGTATTAAAACAAGTAATTTTAAAATTACGCTTTAGTGCACAAAGTTGATAATAGAAACTCTAAAGCAGCTGCAGAGACTCTTTCCGAAATACGAGAACAATTTAAATTTATTAAAAAATTGCAGAAAGTTGTAAAAATTATTTCCTGCAGGTGCGTGGAAAATAAAAAAAATATTCTTAAATAAAGCAAAAAATACTTAAGTTAATTTATCAATACAGGTATTATTTAATGAAGGCCTACTATTATATGGTACGTTTCCACAAAAAAAGAGCCTTCAAGTTTCTAAGGAAAACGAAAAAATTATCCCAAAAATTTAAAATCAGAATGTTGTACAGATGGGCAGACCATAACGAAAAGGTATTGCCTGAATAATTACAAAAAGAAATTGTAGTTTGTAAGTTTTAATTTCATTTCCCAATTTATAAAGGCATGGACTGGATCTCTAAGTGAAGTACAACGAGACTTTTGGAAAAATGAACTTTCGTCAGGATCAATTATTGATTGGCATGCAGTTGTTGCAAAAAAAGACGAAATTTTGCCTTATACATTACCATTACCAAAAAGAATGCAATAAAATTAAAAATGTTTTTGGAAAACTTAGGATCTTGCGATAAAAATACTGTTCTTTTTAATTAATATTATAATCAATTTATAATATAATTTATAATAATATTATAATGCAATAAACTTATAATTTATAATCAATTTAACAAAAATAATTGATTATTCAATTTTACCATTCTCTGTGACGACTCTGAGCCATACTAGTCCAAATCCAAGTATTCCTCTCCTTTTTGAAAATAACACTTTGCCTATGCCTTGGTTTTAATTTACACATTACGTATATTATTGACTTTCTGGTAACATAATAACAATCTTTGCAATATAATATCGATTCCGAATGAAGACCATGAATAAGAAGATTATTATATGTAATATTTGCAGTCAAACACGTTTGATAAGTCAAAATAATGCGTACTTTATGCGCATCTTATGCAACACTTATTATGAGGCATTTTACAATGTAAAATGGAAATATAAAAAACTAGAAATTCAAATAGTAATTAATTATGCGGTATAATTTATACGTCTCATAGATCAAATTAATATTTAGATAATGCGTACTTCTTGCGAGATTTATATCAGGTATCTTATGACGTATATGCAATATACATATTTATCTGAAAAATCACGTTTAACCAGATTAGGATGCACTATAAAAATGCATCAGAAATTGGTAAATTATACAGTTTTTTCTTAACCGTTGAAACACACAGTAAGTATACAAATAGTTAATATTTTTTATATAGGTAAATATATCATTTATAATAAGTTTGTATTTTCTTATCTTATTTTATTATTCTGCTTCTGACTCCGAAGACTGAAAAATTGAATGATTTTGAATTATTTCCTTGCATTCGTTCTCGATCATGATAATTTCATCTGTTTCAGAATTAAAAATGGCAAAATTCGTGATTCCTTTTGTCTTCCTCATCTTCGTTTTCGTACTTCCTTACTTCGTAATGGCAGCACCTGAACCAGCAGATTCAGCACAAGAGTTCGTCGTAAGTTTATTTTGATCAAACTACATATGAACTCGTTCGATTTAGTATATTAATAATTTTCTATACTTTTTGAGTTAAACTTATTTTTATATCCACATTAGACAAAATATAAAATTATTAATAAAAATAGGAAATCAATGCACCATGAAAATGTGTTTAAGATTATATTGGAGAAATTATTTTTAATCCTCAAGATTTAGCAAGATTGATGCTAATATCCTATATTACTGAATACATATTATATAT
>JAUESH010000039.1:16949200-16969901 GCA_032275165.1 Synergus magnus
ACATTGATGCGCCACGCGCGCCACTTGGTAATCATTATTGGAACTAAATCGATAAAGTCGGTCGGTAATGTCGATAATTTTTAAGGTCATTGACTATTTGGCGCGAAGTTTTAAAACGTAATTTAATTTTCAAAATTGATAATACGGATAAAACTATTATAATAGAAAGAAATCAGAATGAAATTTCAACTGTGTATGGAATTCTACTTTCTCTATGAAGAGAAATACTCCAATAAATTGGAGTAATTTGTGCCCAAAATATTCTGAAAAAGTTCATGGTGGTAGCTTCTGTGAGTTATCGATTTTTGTAAAATTATTTAGCAATAATTTAATTGCGTTCTATAGGAATCTTAATTTTATGAAAAAAATAAACTTTTTCATTTAAAAATTAATCAGCCAAGGACCTATTCGCAATTTTTTTTTAAATTGCACATCAAAATGAATGCACCCCTATTTTTTGGAGCGCGTGATAGAAACTGATAGAAGCTATACGTGGCAGTCGGTCCTTTGACATACGGACAGTTGGCGGGCTGGGGGGCGATTTTACGCGCGTACGTTTCCCGCGTGGTAGTCACACATGCATATTATATGTTGTGTGCTGCATAAGTGATGTGTACTTGTGTGTACAACAGATCAGCTGAGAACCAGCTGTGCTAGGAGCATTGGCCAATCACATCACTAGCATACGCTCTTACCTCTTACCTCGGCGCCTACAATTTACAGCCGGTATACGCCTGCTCCAGTTCCCGCTAAACGCCATCAAAAATTGCTGCTTGTTTTCAAAGAAATATCTACCCCAAAAATTAACTTTTAGTGACAAAGTGAGTGTTTTCGTACAGTGCTGAGTGTTTTCAAGTTTTAGACGCTTTTGTTTTACTCTCCCTCTTTCAAAACTTCTGATTTCGATCCCCAAAAAACAATTGCAGTCAAAGCTTGTCTCGAGTGTTTTCCCGGTTTTATGCATTTCCCAAATGTAAACCAAAACTCTGAAAAACAAATGTTAACTAGTGCTGAGTGCCGCTGGACTTCTACAAGAAGATTTCAAGTATTGTACGCGAATTTGGTGAAGTTTTCTTGTGAAAAACCGCAAAAGTCGCAAACCATCTTCCCAGGGATGCTGATGAGATGCAGGACGCCAGAAAGCTCTGATATTTACACTTTTTTTTAAGAGAAAATTTGTGACTCGTTCGGGAAAAGTTCATGAAAGCTTGTGCCTGGGGATTTTTGAGGATTTTGAAAAATACGGACTTTTTTCGAGGTTATGTGAATAGAGGGCGTGACCGTTCGATACTGCAAGCAGGGGTTGGTCGTTGTTTCGCGCGCTGGACTCCCGCGCTTTGCCAATTGATACCTCGATTTTTTAGGAAAATTACTTGATTTGGTTAGATTTTAACGGGTAGAAGGTTTTCCTGAAATTGGAGAAAATTTTCCCCGGGTCGGAAAGTTAAAAGAACGAAATCGAGACATGGAATAGTGAGCCAAAGCCGAGCCCATGATCGCGCATTATGGCGATCGAGTGCACGTAGTCTGCAGGAGCTTCCTCACTTTTTTGACTTTTAATCCTGTGAATTGTACAAGAAATCAAGTTCTAGTGTTTTGTATGCCCTGAAAAAGTTCAGAGTCACGGGGAAAAAATTTCAAGTAGAAAGAAACTTTGCTTTTCAATCTACACAGGTTGAAAAATCAGCACCAAGATGCCACAGACCAGGTGAGTGACCGTCATTCTTTTCGACGAGAAATTATTTTACTTTTCCGAAAAAACGATTCCGGTTGACCCCGAAATGTACTTTAAGGGCAATCGGGCTCTCGAAAATCCTTTGGAATTTTTTTGATATGAGTACAAGAGTCGATGTGGAATTATAACCTGTTGCAAGATACACGTTTTTCGGAGGTCTCATGAAATATGGTAGGCGGTGCATGCGAAGTATAAATTCGACAAAATGGTCGGGAAAACCAAATTTACTTAGGCCCACCTTGACTTCTGCATACATTTTTGTCACAAGTAGAAAAGCGTGAGTGAAAATTGATTTTCCTCGACGTTAAAAAGGACTTAGTGGCGACGTCTGGAACGTCCACGTTTTTTAACATTCACGTACAGGAGAGTCTTTAATTAATTTTTCATAGATCGTGACCTTTTTTGTTATAAATTTTCTTCAACCCTTTAATTTAATCTACAAAAAAAGTGTTCCACAAAAAAATCGGTTTGGTTTGAAGATTGATTTTTCATTTAAAGAGCCGTTTCTTTATTGGTTAGACAACCTCAAAAAAATCTGCAACGTGTTCTCTTAATTTATTTTTTTTTGTTGCAAAAAGTTTCCAAATGCGTACTTTTAAAAAAGCAATTATAGGATTGGCAAAATCTGATTGCTCCGATAATTCGGCATATTTTTATTCTATTCAAATAATAGATAAACTTTATATTCTTGAGAATTCACATTTTACAAATGAAAATCTAGTGGATGATGTATAAATAAGTTTGACTTGGCTTTAAATTTACTAATAATTATATTTTACGGTCATTATTCTATTATATGACAAATTGCTATGGTATTTTTTGATAATATACTTTCCTGTAGTTCTAAAAATAAGAAATTTTAAAAATTATTTTTTTTTTTTGTGAGAAAAATCTAAAATGAATTTTTAGGGTAACTGTTAAATTTCAATATTATGTAAACCTTGAAAACAAAGTACCCATGAATTTTGAGAACAAAAGTGCAAGCAGATGTGACGGGAAAGTCGCATCGTTACATCTTTTGGTCAAGATTTATTTCTTCCTGAAACTGAATGGTCTGTTCTTTACTTGCTCGGTTGCCTGTGTTTTCGATTTTGCCTCGATTCAGATTTTTTAAACTTGAAATTTAGATCTCAATCATATGAATTTATTATACGGTTATAATATATCATTTGCTTCTCATAGTTACATCATTTAACATTTGTTTTTTATTTTTCCAAATTTTAAATCTACGCTAGTATTTTTGATTTCTAAAAGAAAATTTTACTTAGTAATTTATAAAATGCTTTCAAATTAAATTAAAATCGAAGAAAACGGAAAAGTATTTATTTTATAAAAAATTAAAATTCTAAAATTGTATTATAAAATTAATAATTATTCACGTGTTTGACAAATATCATGTATTTGGAAAGAACAATAATATTTAAAGTTTCGCGCGATTACAAACGTTCCACAATGGTTGTCTAGAGTCTCTGCAGTTCATAAGGGCCTGAATCTCTTTTTCTTTTCAAATTATAAAAGTATTCTCTTAAATATTTATTTTTAAACAATAACGCGTGGCTGCACTTAAAATTTTATTATTGTTTATGCGTCTGTTCAGGTTTTTTTTTTAATAATAATAAAAATTCAGGCAGGAAAAATACAAGTTTAATTTTTTAAAAATATGTAAATGTTGCTCCGAATCAAAAGCAAAGGACTTCAATATTAAAAATCGTTGTAACGGTCAACTTGTAATTTCCCATTTTCCCATAATCATATCCAATATTATAATTATTACAGCTCTCTTGTTAAAAAAGAAATAGAAAATAAAGATAGTTTAAAAAATAATAATTTATATTAAATTAGGAGAAAATAAGCATATTTAATTGGCTCCTGTTGCATGAAGCAACTGGTTGCAAGGTTGCAACTTGTAACGGTTTTTACACCCCTTTTAAGGGCGATCGAAATATCAGAAGAAAACTATCTTACCGACAATGCACTTTAAGAATCGATCGTAGACAAAATATAACGTCTAAAAATAACCGTTAGCTCATAAGCCCTGAATTATTTGAAGCTAGTTTTCGAAAGATTTCAAAGATATAAATTAATGTGCAACATTATTAAGATGAAACTATAATACATATAAAATACCTAGAATAAATTAAAATTTATTTCTAACAAAAACTGTTTTCATAAATAAAATGAGGAAACAGAATTTTTAAAATAGATAAAATACGAGACGCTTTTTGGGAGTACTTTGGAAACCCCCCCCCCCCCTCTCCATAAATGTTACACAACTTTTATTTCAACAGCAAAAAAGATAAAAAATTTGTTGTATGTATAGTTTGCAGGAAAAGCAGCCGTCTAAGACTTATACAAAAGGATCGACGAATACTCTGAAACGCAAAAGACGCACAACAGAACTATCCGAAGATGCAGAAAACATATATCCACCTAATAAAGTCCCAGCTATATCTCAAGTACCTTATACAGAGTCATGTAATGCGACTAGTGTTACAGATGGCTCGTACCTTCCAAATCAACAGTCGTCCCCCCTGAAAGAACAACTCGAACCGGTCAGTTGGTCGGACTTGAGAACATCGACCTGCTTTTTGACCCCATCAGCTTCAGGAAGTGGATCTGGTAGAGCAAATCCACTGCCATCTATACCATGGGCCGACGGTTCGCAAGTTTGGTCCATCATGTGTCTTGGAGATCAAAAGACTTTATCTCAAAGAGATTCAGAGATGTTTCAGAGGCATCCCACATTACAACCGAGGATGAGGGCAATTTTATTAGACTGGTTAATAGAAGTATGTGAAGTATATAAACTTCACAGAGAAACATATTATCTGGCCATGGATTACATTGATAGGTATCTTTCCACACATCAAAACATTCCAAAAAGCCAGTTACAACTCATTGGAATTACTTGTTTATTCATAGCTTCTAAGGTAAGCAATTTCTTTTTTTTTTTTTTTTTAATGTTACTTTATAGGGAGAAATTACAGCGAAATTTATTGAGAAACGTATTTGTTTCTATCGATCGATTGATCTTTAGCAGTCAAGGTATCGTATACTGAAATTCAGCTCGGCCTTTTTAAAATGTATTCAGAGTAACTTCACCAACTTTCACCGAAAACTTGAAAATTTAAATTTGTCTATCGATTATAATTTATAATTCATTTCATCACTTTTAGACCAAAATAAAGCCATGAGCTGTTTCTTGAATATAATTCCAAGTACATAGCTGAAATCTAAAAAAAGTTTAATGAAAAGATAAAAATTCGTAATTGCCAGTTTACTTTAAATTTTTATAATTTGAATTTCTTAATGTTTATTCAATTGATTACAGGTCGAAGAAATCTATCCCCCGAAAATTGCCGAGTTTGCCTACGTCACTGATGGAGCATGTACTGAGGATGAAATCCTTGGCAAGGAGTTGATAGTTTTAAAAGGTCTCGGTTGGAATCTGTCTCCAATCACTCCACCCGGATGGTTGAACATCTACATGCAGGTGGAATCCGGGGATTGGTCGAAACCTAATACTTTCATTTATCCCCAATATGGAGGATTGCAATATTCACAAGCGGCGCAACTGTTGGATCTCGCCACTCTCGACGAAGGCAGCCTCAAATTTTCCTACAGTCATCTGGCAGCCGCCGCGATTTATCACACAAAAAGCAGGGAAGCTGCCCTTAGAGCATCTTGTATCTCCTGGGAGCAACTCGCCCCCTGCGTTCGTTGGCTGACCTCTTTTGCACATACCGTCGCCGAAGAAGGCTCTCAACTTCTTCTTAGGTCTGCAGCACCCCCTATTGAGTGTCATACTGGATCTGGCCTGAGAGCCACCGTCCCAAATATAGTGATGGACGAATCCCATCGTATACAGACTCATGTGGTGGATCTTACTATGCTTGAAAATGCCCAACGGCAATTGGCACAAGATATTTTATCGTTGGATTGTCTCGAAACAGAAATCAATCTCGAATCTAGCAATAGCCCTGATAATCAGAACGGAATGCTAACCCCACCGTCCAGTAGTCAAAAAAATTCACCAACCCCACCGCGTCTTCCACCGCAATTACATCCGTATACATAAAGCTTGCAATAGACGTTTTAATGGTTTCGATTATATCGCCAAGGGCGTCACGAAAGTTCAGCAAAAAACAATGTTTATATAAACAATCAGCTTGCAGGATATCATAACTGTTGTTTCTGCTAAATCTTAGAGGGCTGGTTACTGCTTTCCGATCGAATAAACTAAAGACATTAGCGGGGATCCGTATGAAATTAAGGGGAGAAATTTTGTTGTTTTTACCAACTATTAATATATAGTTCATTTAATTCAGTTCAGCACTAAATTGAGTAGAAAAAGAATAGTGCTGTTTTTATAAAAAAAAAAAAAAACCGAATTAAGCAAGAGTTTTTAGAAATAATCTGACAAAATAATAAAAATGTCCCTTAACTTCGTTCGGCCTCATAAATATTTGACGTAGCCTGTTTTTTAAGGGCAAATGGCATTTACTGGGTTATTCCATAGGTTAGCAGATTGATTGTACGAACAATGGCTTTGAACTTTGTGGTGCTAACATATCGCTTGGTGGCAATTGCTCTAACAATTTTCTAGTAACAAATATTACGTGGGATATGTTAAATTAAACCGGGGACCAACACTGGTGTAAATTTTCCTGAATAAGGTTCTTTTTTTACTTCCGTAAAACTCTATCTTCACAAACGTTTTACACTTAGGTTTCACTCATTTTGGGGTTTTTAAACTTTGATTATGGGAACGAATAGCATGGTTCATTTATATATTAAATTTTACACCTCAAATACAGTTTAAACAAATTCACAAAACTGAAAAAAAAAAGGTTTTTCTCTTACAAATTTTCGAAGGAATTTTTTTGAACAATCGTAATTTCAGTTTCATTAGCATGTCTGGTTTAAAGGAATATTTTTAGTTTAGCATGATTTTCCATACAACTTAGCGTGATGAAACACTTAGTTAAAGCAATATTTCATCAGTGTTAGCCCCGTATTAAGTGCAAACTTATGAGCGAGGGCATATGAAAATTAATTTATACACTCGCTTCAACTCTAAAAACTGTAAATAATGTAGGATACGGAATATAAAACGAGGTAAAAATAGCGAATTAAATTCTTCTATTTTTAATGAATGGCTACCAGCGAAAATAATTTTGTAATCGTTTTAGTAACAGTAGATTGTTAATATCTGCGAGACTAGCGGTGCTTTATCTGATAATGCGAACAGCGATATTATCTGACTGACCTAGAAAATGGAATAGAAAGTTTAGTGAATTTAAACCATTACAGAGATCGACTAAAATGTGGGTTTCGTATGAAAGTGGTTCTTTGAAGCGATTTTGAAGGGTGTGAAAATTTTGGCGTTCTGTATTGCACTCTGTGATTAGATCAATATAAAATGTAATACATATTTCATCGCGGGTTTTATAGAGACTATTTTTCAAATTATATTTAACTCGCTTGCGTTTAATGTAAAAGGACGACTTAACAATGTAACGAGTGCCTACGAATGTGCCTTTATGCTTGTTGTTTTTATCTAAAGGATTAGAGTATGCGTGAAAAAATCGAGTGAGGATATTGTGAATAGTATTCTTTTATAAAATGTGCTTTATTCTAACGCAATATGCCGTTGCAATGCGTTGTATGGTGGAGTGAGTGTTTTTATGTAAATATAAATACTGCAAAAGAAAACATACGAGTATACTTTCCCGTCATTAAGCAAGTATATGAACTTGCAGAAGTTTATATGTGTATATTTGTAAGAAGAAAAATTGATAATAAAGAATACAAACTTGAACGCCTTTACTTTTTATAACTTAATTGCTAGTACTTTTTCATTATTTTCAATATTTAAATGTGAAGCGTTGTAAATTAAATAGTTTTAAATTAAATAATCAAAATTAACTAATAAAATAATAAAATAAAGTATTTTTAACTAAACAAAAATTGTTTACATTTAAATTTTCCGCCACACTGTTTTATCGACAGATAAAACACCAGCGCACTCTCTAGGGAAAAAGTTCAGAAACCGTTTCATTTCAAGTTGTCAAGTCGCATTTGACCGTTACAAGTGGTAGTGTTCGTTTGAAGAACGCAATATGTATTAATGAGCTAAAAAGTTTGTTTAAATTGTAGCCGGAATAGTGACAAATTGTGATTACAAGATAATCCAGTGTTAAGCTTGACATGTGAACTAAAATTTTGATGAAAGTGGCGAGTAAAAATCAGGAAATTGCATTTCTTTGTTTGCGACGAACAGGATTAGATATCCTTTGGTGAATATCGCGGGAAAAGTTTCCTTAACCTCAAGACTCTAGAAAAACACAGAAATTTGTATACAAGTGGAAAAAAATAGCGGATTAAATCTTGGAAGAATAGATTGAGAAAGATGTCAAGCCCAAGAAATAAAAGCAATGGACCGACGGAAATTCGCGAGGGAACGAGAGTAGTCCTGAAGGAAATTACTGCTTCTCTTCAAAATTCACCGGCGAAGCAGACTTCTTCCCTTAAAGTTAGTATTTTTTTGAAAATATTTTAATAATTATTATCTTGTTGTTTTCCATTAAGCATTTTCTGCCTGGAAAACATTAATGATGTATTTGTTTTGTTTATTCTACTTTTTTGGAAAGTGGGATCCGAAGAAGATGTCGCAATTTTTATCAGAATTCGTTTTCGAAATGTTTATTTATATTTTTATCAATTCTTGGTGTATTAATAAGTTTTAAATTGTCTTTGATGCTCCTGTTTGTTATTTTTTCTGTCTTTCTAATATCTTAATCAGAAAACATATTTCAATATAAACAAAGCTCAGAAAATTACTTAAAATTCTCGGTCAAATTTGAGTTAAAAAACAACAAAATATAAATTTAGAGCCTAAAACACGTTTAACTTAAAATATGTTCAAATCAATAATTCCAATTATTTTTAGAAATTAATATCTAAATATAAAACCAATTAAAAATATGTATAAAGAAATCTAGGCGTTTGAAGGTACTCGGAAGTCGTGCATACCGTCTTTTTTTACTTGTGGGCCTTTGTTTTTTTTTATTCTTTGATAGACTGACAGTTTGGTTGGAGTACGTATTCCTATAAATAAACGCAGCATCTGTTAGTCTACCGGGGAGCAAAAATAAATTTCCTTTCTTGCATATACATATATGCATTTTGTGATACACGCATTTCAAATTCAGGGAAGGTACCTAAGTCCTTGATTCGCAGAGTTCAATATTCTATATTGGGAGGTTTCCACACAGTCCAAATCCAAAATAAAGATCTACATTTTTTAGAAAATATTAAATATTGAAACTTTATAAATTGTAGAAGGTTTCAGGATTGAATAATTCTGAAGAAAGTATTCAAAATTACAAAATTTCAAATGGAAATTTTTAAAATTAAACTGCAATTTCAAAGTGGAACCCTTAATAGTAGAATAATTTGTGAAGGAACGAGAATAGGCCTTCATCTGTCTTATAAGCATTAAGTTAATTTTAATTGTTTTTCAATGATTTAAGGTAAATGCACCAGTGATCGTCACTGCTTTAGTCATCGTCAGATTGCGAAATATTTTCTATAAAACAAACATTCCTGTTGCCTCCGTATGAAAAAATATGATTTTTAGCAAGTTTAAATATTCTGTCATCGAATTAACGATTCGATTACTGAAATAGCCACTTTTTGTCCCTGACGATAACTAACGCATTTGCATTATTTGAATTGTAATCGTGAATATAAATTAAATTTAATTAAATATCATATTAAGCAAACCAAATTATATTTTTTAAACTATACTCTGATCACTTCAATAATTTACGAAAATCGAAATCGTGTTTAACATGATATTATAAGCATTTTAAATCTTTCATTTTGCTTAAGGTGACGATTACTGGTGCATTTACCTTATTTCGAATTTAGAGATAAGCAATAAAATTCGAATCCAAAAACAATCATTTTTTGTTATTTTGTAGGTCGTATGCTACTTCGAGGTATGTAAACAGGAGAAAAGTCCATAATTGAAATAGAATTAAAAAATTTTTTGCAAGTCAATCAAGAGTCGATTAACAAATTCTTATCAACGACGACAATGACCACTTATCTAGCTCTTTGCACTTGGTAATACTATCAGGAGTATCCTCTCATCACTATAGATAGCGCCACGTGGTTTTTCCATAAACACCACGAGCACACAACTTCCATAGTTGGTGATCTTTGCATAAGGTTCCCCGTACGGCGTGTGCGCGACTGGACAGTGCAGCTATACATGCTCGTGTTAGTGCATACGTATTCTCCGTAGCGGGACGACAACTATGAATCTCTCGCTGAATATTTTGTCCAAGTCTTCGAAATTCTGAGATGACGTTCTCGCGATACCCCAAGCCAGATCCTTGGAGTGCTTAAACAGTTCGCCGTGACCTAGAACGAATCCGCGGAATCGTCCGTAAAAGGTAGGAAAATATTCTGAGAGCTATTTACTCGCTCACCCACACACTTGTCTTGGTTCATGGATGAGTGTCATACGTAGAAAAGGGTATATTGACTCAGAAGCGTGCTGCTCTAATATTAGAATTTAAACGTCGTCTGAGAACGCAGGGGATCTTTGGCGATGCTCCTGAGAATTTTCAGCGACCTGATCACCATGAACTTCTGAAAAATTTCCGAGACACACCTCGAGTCCTTGTACTTTAACGAGTTCAACCAGATGGGAATGAGTCACTCTCATGGTTTTCTCGTGGTTTTGGCAGTGTTGTAATCCCACTCATCTTAATTGACCCACAAAAAAAGAAATTTTCGTTCTTCACATTGTCTCTTCTGCATTCCAGGAGAATTATCGTTCTTTAACTTCATTTTTTAGTTACAATCATCGTAGGAAATGTTAAAGGAAGATAGAGCGTGCAGTTTGATGACCTTTTTATTGCAGTATATTGTTAAAATAATTGGAGAGGATGCAGGGCTTGACAATGCTTTTCTATCAGCGAGGAAGAGTGATTTCGATTGTCCGGAATAGACCAATACTTTCTAATTGCGCAGGCCTCGTCTTTTACTTTTTTCTCGGTAAATCGAAGTGACAATGTATAAGCAAAGATGATTCAAAGATTTAGATTTTTATGATATGTGAGAATTTTGTTGGAGTGGTTACGTGGACAGATTCATTTCCTGTGTTATTATGAGCTGGCTTTGAGAGTAATTTTAAAATCGACTAATTTTGAGATTGTCAGAATGATAAAAAACTTCAATTCTTTTGTCTGATGGAAAAAAATAAATTAGCTTATAATGTCCTGTTTTGGACGAACTAAAGTTTTTTTTTTTTTTTAGCAATTTTAAATATATGCTTAGATGGATTGCTGAATGGTATAGTTATAGTTCACTATGTACTATAATTCTTTAATAAAAAAAATTCTTTCGAATTGTTTCCAATTGTAGAGGATTGTTCGTCTTAGGGTTTCTTTTTATTCCATGAACTACTGGTTTTTTTCCTTCAAATTTAGGAAATCGAAGTGTTTTATTTCTATAACCGCATAATATAATATTTGATCTGGAATGTAGTAAAACACTTAAATGGTGTGCATAAAATAATCAATAACACAAGAGCGGCACATTTATTTTTATGTCGAGAAAAGTTTAGATTGCAACTTATCATGCTCACATTTCTATTTCCTTTCTGCAGACCTTTCCGCTGTCACTAGTTTTTCTTGTATTTGCTTTTATTTTTGAATAATGCTGACAACTTCTAGGTTTCACAGGTCAGTTTTTGAAAAAGTTCCATTCAATTCAATTTGGAGGAATTATCTTTTTTACAAAATAAAAAGTAGAAAAATAGATTCTGATAATTATTTCCGGTACTTTAAAACGCCTTTGCTATTTTTGGTGCACGTTTTTCCACCACTTGAACCACGATAGTCAATGCTTGACAACGACTGAGTATTTAAACCTCTAAAGTGTACCAGCGCATCCTCCAAGATCTTTTTTCGTACTCCTTTCTTCGAACTTCCAAAAAATTATTGCCTCGAGGAAGGGGTGGGCCACGAATCTTCGGTCCGGGGGTTTTAACTGCGCGTGTACACATACGTAGACATGATAAATATGGTAAGAGCACGAGGCAGTGACAGGCAAAAGTGCAGTTCGTTTCGGAAAGATGGGGAACCTGGTTCAAAGAAAGGTAGATTTTATTGCATGCCGGCTTGACACCTTGCATTGTTTTGACATTTCTCTCTTGCTTAGTTTTGCTCTTTGGTCACGTGGCCGTTTGACTCAGATTCATGCGCTATTTCCACCCACAGACTTTGACAGCTACTCCCGATGATGATGAAAGCATATCCCACAACAAGGACACCAATGTGTTGCTATCAATTACAATTTTCTACTACGTTCTTCACTCGGATTTCAAAACTGAGTTTCAATTTGCCCTAAAGTTCCGTAAACTTCTTGATAAAACCAACGTAAGGTCCCTGAAGGCGATCAAATCTTTGTCGTTCTTGCAATCGACGCAAATCGACACTGACACGTTTTGAAAGGAAAACCTTTCGGCCCGATATTTTATAATTAGCCGCTGTGAAGTGCAGAATGATTGCGCAATTCGAACAAAATCCCTGATTCGCGCCAGCTGATTCTTGCATTCGTTAGTACGTCTCAACAAACGACGGAGTTGATCTTAAAGAAAAAGAATAATAAATAATTAAGGCGCAATTGTAGGAGGTGACATGGATTATATTAATAAACTTTTACATCGCGCCTCCTCTAAATCGCCCACGCTTCGACCGTTAACACCAGAGGTATATTGTTGTTCATGTATCGTTTTTCTAGATTCGATTTTAGTAAGTTTGTGAATCTAGATTCGCAAAGTTTAGTAAATTTTATAAAAAGGTGTTCCTTTTATTATTGATTTGGAAAGGTGACAACATTCAATTGACGCCAAATAGTAGATTGATTTTATTATACTCAAAAAATGCATAATGTTACATTTTTGTTTCAGAGCGGGAACGATACTGCGTCCCAGAAATCGCCAGAACATGCGGTGAAGGTTCAGTTTGCGCGGGAGTTCGCGGATGTCAAAACAGCGACACCTTCAGTGACGGAAAGCCTCTCTTCGGCCAGCAGTTTCCAGAGCTTATCGAGTACGCTAAGTTCAAAAAGCAGCAGTGGTCTTTGTGTAGATTCTGCACTAGGGAGTCCAGCAAAGTGCGCAGACACATCCTACGTCAATTCCCACGTTCCTGGCTTAGATGACCTCATTGCAGCTTGTGCAGACATAAAAATCACCGAACAAGGTGAAAAAGTCGACCAGCAAATTGGCTTAGGAGATTTAAGTCAAGATCAAACTTTTACATCAGCTGCTGATGATCTTTCAATTATAGAAGAGGTACTGGAAGAAGAGAGTCCCAAAACCGAACGGAACGTGCTGAACGGAACGTTTGAAGTTAATTCCTATGCTTCTGTTCCTCTTCAAACTCCTTTACCGAAGTTGGAAGATATTTCAATCCCAGATTCTTGCTCGCTAGTTCCTGTCGTTGCATTCGAGGACAGTGTTGTACAAACCCACGGTCTACATTCTGTAAACAAGGATTCTTTAGTCTTTTCTTCAGCACTTGAGTTTCAGAACATTGAAGGACTAACTTTTAAATCTGTCAATAAAGAGCAACCAAGTGCAGGCACCAATGATTCACAAAACGAGAGCAATCTCAAGTCCGACTCTTCAAACGTGGAATCCAATTTCAATACGACAATAGAGAGCCAGAAAAATGAGACAGCAGGTTTAATTTCTACAAATGAAAGCATTGACGCTCCCCTTGAAAAGACTCAGAGTCCAACCATTCCTTTGCTACCTAAAATTTCGAATATCTCAGTAATTGTGGAAACTGATGAGTCTATAGATAATGAAAGAGCTGTTTCGTCTAATCCTGATCTTGTCCCGCCAGAGCAGATTCCCCATCCGCAGATTTTGAATTATACTATTCCTTTTGAAGAAAGCCTTATTGAAGGCAATTTAAATCATCGAAATCAAGAACCAGAGATTAAGTCTGAAATCATTCCACTAGTATCTCCACAGATTCCAAAAGAAGATATCAAAGAGGTTCCAGAAGATATTCCAGCTTCACAAGCGAGTGCATTAGATTCTACTGTTGCAATCATTCCTGAAGAGATTAAACCCCAAGTTTCAGAGGACGTATTAAAAAATACAGAAAGTGGTGAAGGTGTTCTTAAAGATTCGAACCAGAACTCGAAGAAGCGTCCAAGAAGTCAAAGCCCATTGAGATCGCCAATACCCCAGTCCATTTTGGACAAAGTTGCGCAACAGCAGAAGGCTTTGGATGCTACTTTTGAGTTAGACTTTGAAGAAATTCAGGCTGAAGTTAAAAGACCATGTTCACGTGCGTCAGACCATGGAGAAGACCTTGAAAACAATTTGAGTCTTTCGACTGTAATCGAAACTTCGCCACAGGAAGTCTTAAACTCTACTGTTGCTATAACTTCAGAAGATGAAATTTTAAGCACTTTAGAACAAATTCCTAAAGAGCAGGAAATTGCAATAACATCTTTGTCGGAAATTGAATCTTCGAAAGAGAGGACTTTGGATTCCACTGTTAACATATCAGATGCGTCTTCTAGACAAACACTACCAGAAATTAAGGTATCTTCACCAGAAAAGAGTTTTGAGAACAGCACACTCAAGAATACTAACGCAGAGTCTAATTCCTTGAACTCGTCAGTGAAAAAGGAAATACAAGAACCGAGCCCGGTTAAAGTACTTGAAAACGATTCTCAATCTGAAATTCCTTACACTGAAGTGTCAGAAAGTTTCGTTGAACACGAAAAAGTAAACGAGACGATTAAGGAAGTTACAGAAGGCATTAAAAGTATTGTTAAATTGGAAGAACTGAGAGCTCCGTTAGAAGAAGCGAGTGAACCGGCTGAACTTAATTCCACGGTCATTTTGGAAAGTTCGGAAGTTGACCTTGAAGAGTCACAAACGACTGCCGTACGTGTTAATTTGATACCAGAAACGGACTACGACACTTTTAAACCCCAGCAACAAAGCACGGAACTTGCTTTGGGAGATCCTTCTATTTTCGAAAAAGTAGAACTGGAGGCTCAAGCTATTGCTAAGGAGATTTACAACAAGTCGTTGGAAATCGTAGATGATCACGAGCAGTTTGTCAGCGCTACCAGTGAATGTAAGTGAGACATTGAGTTGAACTATAAGTATAATTATAAGTAGCAAATTTTTGTTTAATGTGGGTTGTATTTTTAAATTGCTCATCTTATCTTCACAAGTTTGTATTCTCTACCTAAAAATAATGCAGACTTTGCTAAATTTTCATAGCTGGTCGTTTGACGTATATTTGGATCTCTTACGTGAGTGTGAAGTAGTTTTATATTAACAAATTGAATATTTAATCAAAATATCCAAAATATAGGAAAGATTTTGCAAATCCATATCATCAATTTTTATTTATAATCTTATGGATTAAATTATTTCTTTCTATTTACAGTATTCCAAGATCCCTCAAGTTTCGACTTTTTGTTGAGCCAAGGATCCGCAAATAATCGTGCACGAGATTTAAGGTTTGAATCTTTGTATGTAAAGTTTGACCCATTGGTAAATAAAAGCATGTTACCCCAAGGGAATACTCAAACTGAGGATGAAGAACAAAATGGGAAAATTGAAACACCAGTTCCGAGTGTGGACTCACCGAAAAGAAATCCTGCAATCGCGGCTATCGATAGACTTCTTTTCTATAGTCCAATTTCTACCAGAAACAAAACGACGGAAGCGAAAGACTTAAAAGTAAAATTAATTTATAATAAACAAACAGTTTTTGAAAAAATTTAACTGAGAATAAACTCATGTAACAATTATTTAATTAATGAATCATCAAATTTTCAGCAGGAAGCAGCTGAAATTCCTCCCCAAGATTCAGCTCCCGTAGTAGACGAGAAGATGGCTAAAGAATTAGAATTGGTTAGGTCTTTGGTAGTACAACTTGAAGAGAAGCTAGAAAAAATAGAGAAGGAGCGAGATAATGACAGCAAAAAACATCAGCTAGAGATTAAAAAGCATCAGGAAGATTATGCAAAACTGGAACAAAAAAATAGTAGATTAGAGGCGCAACTAGCACAGGAGGTCGAGAGCAAAAAACAAGTAACGTGAGTATTTTATATTGCCAATAAATAAAAAATTCTTCGATTGTTTAAAAAAGTAATTGTTTAATTGCTAATCATTCGTTGTTTTCAAAACAGAGTTGTTTTGGACGAATACGAGAGATCGATAAGTAGGTTGGTGGCTGAAAGGGAACGAGATCGAGCTGATTTGGAGGAGAAAGCAAAAATGAAGGAAGAGCTTCAGGCTGCAAGTCAACATCTTAGCAATACGGAAGCGGCGTTTAACGATGTCCACCAAAAATACGAGCGATTAAAAGGTGTCGTCGCTGCGTATAAGAGTAACGAAGCGGTTCTAAAAGAAAGCGTTCAAGAAAATGTGGAAACTATTAAAGCTTTGGAAAATCGATACGAGCAGCTCAAGAGTCACGCCATGGCTCAGCTCGAAAAGTACGTATACATCATATTCATATTTTGTTCAATTTCTGATTGTTTTGCATTGAAAATAATTTATAATATTATTACAGAGCGAATCACGAGCTTGAGACGATTCGTAAACAGAACGAGGGGGAGACGGTTAAATTACAGGCCATGTTGAAGAAGACGGAGTTAAAATGCAAGTCGCTTGCAGACTTAGTTGAACAAAAGACTAAAGAGAATAAGGAACTTACGCAAATTTTGGACGAAGTGATAGCCAGGGTCGGTAGCCAGAACACTGAATAATGATTTAAAAGAGGGACTTAATAGTGTCACATACTTAGTCCTTATTTTTTTACTCAATGGCGTAAAACGTAACGTGAAAATATTATATATTGTTTATAAAAAGTAGATAATCACCAAGTTTTTATTATACTTTCGAGAAAGCAACTTTTATTAATTATTTATAAGTTGTAAAATATACTATTTTATCGCTAATAAAACGTGGCTTATTAAAAGTATTGTCCCTTTTTTTCGCAGAGAACGAGTAGCACCACCGAACCATTAGTCATTAACATTTACATCCTTTGCTTGTAGCATTCTTTTCACAAAGTTCGGAGCAACTATTTTATAAATAACTTAGAAGCCAAATAACAAATACTATTCACAGAAGTCTCAGAAATATTTTCTAGATGTTGACGAAGGAAAACATCCTTGTGATGATCAGTGAGCAGCAGTCTTAGTATCCACAATGAAAAGCACATGGTGTTTCGCTAATTTCAACATCCGATCACTTGTGCCTCCGGGTTTTCGTGGAATATTTTTATTTTCTAGATCGGGCATTAATTTCTTCACGGTGCGCGCAAGGTGTGAGGCGTGTTGCTTGAATTGAGGATGACTCATGCCGATTCCTTTGCTACGCAGTGCCTCTGTTACGGCCCATAATAATTTCTGGAAAAAATTAAATCGTTAATTATACTAAAGTCAATCCGTATTACTTTGATAAGTTTATGAAGCAATTGAAATTTGAAATATTTTCTCTACATCAAACTCCTTAATTAATCTATATATATCCTTATTCATATTCACCTTTCTATGTATATCACTGAGTTCGCACTTTGCATAACTCTGAGAGTTTTCATTTCTAGGAAGAAGGCTTCCAGTAGAATGTCTTTGCTGGCTCCAAGAGTTAGTAGAATTTGGATCTAAATCCCTTGGACAATCAAACGACAAGCTCTTTGCCCACTTGAAGCGAGGTCCTTCCAGTTCTTCTTCACTCTTTCGTTTTCTTGTTTCTATGAAAACTGAAGATGTAACTCCTTCGGATTCTGCTTCCTTTTTTTTGGGTGTAGGAAAGAGTGCTTTTTTAATCCTTTGAGGATTCGCGCCAGATGGAAGCAAGAGTTTACTAGGACCAGCCTTGTCAGTTGGTGGACTTTGGAAAAGGGCTCGTTTCGAAGTTTCCAGTTTAGATTTTCTAGGAGTCGGACCATCAAGAGATATCCTTCGCATTGCGCGCTTCTTTGCAGAACTCCTCGGACTTTTCCCTCTCGGACTCTTCCCTCTTGGACTTTTTCCTCTTGGACTCTTGCCTTTCCCTCTAGGACTTTTTCCTTTTCGAACAAAGGGTTTTCTACAAAAGATATAAAGTTTTTGATTATTTGTGTATAAGTATACTATCGATTATAAAAAATTTCTTAAATTACCAGCTTAGCAAAAATCTTACCTAACGTTAAGTACCAGTTGTTTTTTATCAGCGAGACCTTGAAGATTGGCGCTCGAGAACGTTTTTCGCCTTCTAGCTAAATAACTCAGGCGTTTTCCTGGACTTTGACCATTATTGCGCTTATGTAGAAGAAGACTTCTTTTCCGTGCACTACCTGGAAGTTGCTTCGTAAAAAATGCATTGCATGTCGATTGGGTTTCTGCGCCGACATACCGTTCACACAGTTTCAATGTCAGGTTTTCATATTGTTCTGTGGATTTATTTCGGTTGTAACTAAAAAAAAAAGATGAGTTTCAGCTTGTAAAGTATTATGTTTCAGTAATTCCGAAAAATAAATTTACGTGAATGCAACTTACTGTATTCCAAAACATTTATGTTGATAAGCATCTGACCATGTTAAGGAAGCACAATCTTCTACACTGATAGTGTTATATAAAATTGGTTGGTCCGATGATTTAAAAGTTGTAGATTTGCTTCCACTTGTAGACATCCTGGTATCGAGACGTGATGTAATCGAAGCCGCGGATAAACTCGTAGTTTTGTCAATTGAAACGGAAGCATTTTCCATTAAGTCAGTACAACAAGAATTGATGGATTGCTCATCAATAGAACAATTATCTTGAAAATCAGTTTTGCTCTCTGAATCCCTGGATCCATCACAAGCATCAAAAGCATTGCTTAAGTTTCTTGAACTATTTTTGACTCGATGCTGGAAAGTACTAGAATGCGAGTTTTCCTTATTCAATACAATGGAAGGACTTGTAGGTTTCACTATGGAAGAGTTTTTTTCCGATTCCAGAGGATTGCACCAAAATAGATGGGCATTTTTTCGAATATTTACAAGAAAATCGTTGCAATCACTCTGACAAATCGTATGTTTTGGTGGTGGTGGTACGCCACTGAGATGCTTATGTATTCTGCTTAACAGGTTGCAATCAGATCGTTCGACGAGTTCCTCCTGGGTTGGTTTATATGGACTGACAGAAATCGAAATTTCATTTCTTATTGTGCTTTTAAAACTCGAGGTTGTGTCCAAATTCCCTAAATCTTCTTCGATGTCACTACCGAACACGTCTGGGCTAGATACATCCTGGAGTATCTCCAGTTTTGTGGAGGTGCCGTTTGATTCGTCGTAACAGCAATCCATTGCATCTTCATTTACATACACCAGCCTCTCTCCAAATTCGGAAGCGGAGCAAGTTTGTCCTGATTCATCATTTAGACTCTTGTCCGAGGTTCCTGAAAAAATAATGTAAATATTAAATGAACAGAATATTTAATGCCAGAGGTATTTACTAACTCGTAATTTAAAATTGATCTATTTGAATTTAAATCGACTGCAATAAAAATCTCTTTCTACGTAAAAGGATATAAAATCTATATCTAGAAGAACTTTATAAAACTTTTTCATAACATCTAAATTGAAAATTCGACTTTCGATGCCTTCACAGCGGGGTGAAAGTAAGAGTTCCAACCCTAGGGCTGAAAGTAAAAAACAATTGATAGTTTTAGGTAGAGAAGGCATCGAAAGTGTGTGAAATTGTCGCCTTTCTCCCCTTGTCACGTAACTTACTGTTGCGTTTTTCATGTAAAATGTATCTAACATGAAATTTGATGAAATTTACCCCCTCCATTTTATCATTTTAGGAAAAAAACAATTGTTCAATATAATTTGAAGAATTTTTTAAAGAGGGTAAATTTAATCCATGATCTGAAAGTTATGACTGTACAGTGTTGCCAACGCAGCGCTTTTTTGTTTTTTTATAATATATACCTACATATTTCTCCAAGAAATAATT
The DNA here is from genome assembly GCA_032275165.1 of Synergus magnus. NCBI lineage: Eukaryota > Metazoa > Arthropoda > Insecta > Hymenoptera > Cynipidae > Synergus > Synergus magnus. The sequence continues at coordinate 16,968,993 of JAUESH010000039.1, forward strand.
ACGTTTTTTTTTCAAGAGCATTATTCAACTTTTTAAATGAATAAAAAGTACCCTTTTAATTCAATCTTTTTCTACATAAATAGAATCTTAATAGAAACAATCAATCACCACACACTGATAGGTTATATTTACGCTGTTTTCCCTCTCTCTCTCTCACGCATTATCAATATTGTATTTTTTTATAAGATAAAGCAATACTCTTTTGACATAACTTACCTAAAGTAGATGAGCTTATGGCTAAGTCTTCTTCCAAAATTGAAGAACTATTTTTGGTCAATGTGACCGTCACCTCCAACTCTTCTTCCACTTTTCCAGGAGTAGAATTTTCGACATGCATATTTCACACACTTCAACTAAATTCCTACCATCTTTTAAATACGCATTTAAAGCTAAAATACCCGAGGTTCATGCAAAATACCACGAAAATCTCATTATAAATAGCTGAGAAATAACACCGAATGCAATTTCTAGATGTATTTCACATACGGTTTCAAGTTTCAGCTGTTTATCTGTGTTTATCAATTAAACTATTTAAACTGCATTGTTCAAACATATGTTTATCTGTTTACAAGCTAACGAATTTTTACTTAAGTTAAAATAAGAGATCAAGATCCGGTTACTTCTGACGTTCTGGAAATTTCCAGTTTAAAATACACTTCTTGGAGCAAGGCACGGTTTTATATTGACTGTTTAGTATACACTTGCAGCCATTTCATTTGACCGTTCGCAGCAGTTGGTTGCCCCCGTCCGTACTCCGTAGAGATCCTCTAGGGAGAGTTGAGACAGATTTTTACTCGCATTTTGATTGGTGCTATATAACCGGAATCGGAAATTCTAAAATACGCGCGATATTCAAATCCAATTTTTTAATTTAATAGAAAATCACGAGAAAAATGATCGCAAAAATAA
>JAUESH010000039.1:17002612-17028665 GCA_032275165.1 Synergus magnus
AAAATATTTATTATTGTGAGCGTGAAGTTGCGGAAAATAAATTTGCTCTTATGGTAATTACCACATGCCCTTAAATCGATTCTAAAACGCGCGCCAACATGTGCTGCGCGCGCAAGCTGCCAACTTTGACAGCACTGATGTGTGCGTTTGTTAGTTTTACCAAATTTACTAATGACAAAAAAAAACAACAAAAACATACAACCATGGAATTCAAACAACAAGGTTTGCGTCGAACGTCACATTTTCATGGAAAAACTGTTTTTCCCAACCAATGAAAGAGTGCAGCTTTAAAGGTTCGATCACACCTCTGCCTCTAGGCAGCCTATGCATCAGTGGTGTGAACGCATCTTAAGATGAATTGTATAATTTATCAAATTTAATATTCAAATATTAAGATATTTAATAATACAAAAAAATTTCTAAATAATGTTCACTAAATAAAGAAATATATTAATTTGTTTCTTCAAATTTACCAACAGTTGGCAATACTTTAGTGCCGGTGGATTCGTTTTCGTTGATTCGTGTTTTCATCAGGAGGATCAGAACAGAAGCCTTTCCAGTTCCTCGCAATTGGATTGCATATTTTCAGTGTTTTCGTAGCATTTCGAAGATCGCAGGGTGTAAATTACATATTTAAGTTACCCTTAGTTTTTAGTTATTAAATGTGAATTATTTTGAAAGTACGTTAGTTGTAGACTGTGTGCATGAAGTGTATCTTTAAAACTCGAATGTAATACTTTCTGTCAGTGCAAAAGGCCGCGTGGATCGCGTGGATTTTTCCCTTGCCTTTTACGGTTAGTAAATTTAGCAAAATGTCAGACGGTGAAGATGATTTTATGTGCGAAGAAGAAGAAGATTACGGATTGGTAAGTATTTCTGTTTGTTAAAATTTTAGTATCACAGATCTCAAGTTTTTTTGCTAATTTTGAGGTTAGATTCATTTGATAAATATAATTCATCAAAGGATTCAAAGCAAACCAAGCAAACTGTTCTTTATTTTTTTTTTCAATCTCAACTTTTAAGAAATTCAACCCAATTTTTCAGTTAAAGTTAAAAAATGAAAAAAACAAGTCACTTTGTCTCTGGACCAAAAATTGATACTCCGAACTTGATTCACACATTATTTCGTAGAAGATTTCTGCATTTATATATATGACAAATATTCCTACAAATATACAAAATTATAGCTCGCATTTTTTTCTTCTTGATATATTATCGATGAGTGGAGAATTTGAGGTGCGTTTCTTGTTAATCTTCAAAGGAAAAATGCTGATTTCTGACATAAGTTCCTCATTTTTTTCCGGTGAAAATAATGTTTGCAAATTATTTTAGGAGTATTCCGAAGATTCAAATTCGGAACCTGATGTCGACTTAGAGAATCAGTACTACAACAGCAAGGCCTTAAAGGAAGATGATCCTAAAGCAGCTTTACAAAGTTTCCAAAAGGTTTTGGATTTGGAAGGAGGTGATAAAGGAGAATGGGGATTTAAAGCTCTTAAACAGATGATCAAAATCAACTTCAAACTTGTACGTGTAATTTTAGATTTAATGTCTCAAATTCCTAGCAAGAATTCTCTGTTTGGAGTTAAAAATTTAGAAGGTATGTTTAGAAAAATTAATACTGAACTTTTCTTTTAGTCTAATTACAAGGAGATGATGACCAGGTATAAACAACTTTTAACGTACATCAAAAGTGCTGTGACGAGAAATCATTCGGAGAAGTCTATAAACTCGATTTTGGATTACATTAGCACTTCCAAAAACGTTAGTATTATATAATATATTATAAACAACATACTTAATAGGTTTTGAATCTAAAAATTCTTGATTTTCGAATTTCAAAAAAGTTCTTTATTGTCCAATGAGTTGTTTTTTAATTTCAGATGGAATTACTCCAAGACTTCTATGAAACTACCCTAGATGCTTTAAAAGATGCCAAGAACGATAGACTGTGGTTCAAAACAAATACCAAACTAGGAAAGCTGTACTTCGATCGGTCTGACTTCAATAAGTTAGCAAAAATACTCAAACAGCTTCATCAAAGTTGTCAGGTATTACGCCCAGCAGATACTTATTCTTTCAGCACTATACAATATTTTCTACTAATTCTTGTCTTCTTATTTTCTAGACCGACGATGGTGAGGATGACTTAAAAAAAGGAACTCAGTTGTTGGAAATTTATGCGCTAGAAATCCAAATGTATACTGCTCAGAAAAACAACAAGAAACTGAAAACGCTTTATGAGCAAAGTCTTCACATCAAGAGTGCTATACCTCACCCTCTTATTATGGGAGTCATAAGAGGTAAAATATATTAAATATATATTTAAAATATTCCTTTAATTTTCAGGTACTATTGAAATATGACATGTGTTTACAATTTTTAATAATTTGATTATTTTAGAATGTGGGGGAAAAATGCATTTGAGAGAAGGAGAGTTTGAACGTGCACACACTGACTTTTTCGAGGCATTTAAAAACTATGATGAGTCTGGTTCGCCAAGGCGCACCACGTGCTTAAAATACTTAGTTTTAGCCAATATGTAAGAATATTTTAAAGGAATGATATATTATTTTACTAATATTTGTTTTCAACAAATTTCAAAGTAATTCTAATGTTTTTCAGGTTAATGAAATCTGGAATTAACCCATTCGACTCTCAGGAAGCAAAGCCTTATAAAAACGATCCAGAGATTCTCGCAATGACAAATTTAGTTGTCAGTTACCAGAATAACGATATCAACCAGTTTGAGTTGATTCTCAAACAGAATAGAAACAATATTATGGATGATCCGTTTATTAGAGAACACATTGAGGACTTGCTACGTAATATTAGAACTCAGGTAATTTATTTTCGATTTCATTGGAGACAATTATTTTCTAAAATTTATATTAAATTTTGATTAAAATTTTACTGAATGATTTTATGCTTTACAGGTTCTTATTAAATTAATAAAGCCTTACACGAGAATTCACATCCCCTTCATAAGTAAAGAGCTCAATATCGACGCATCCGAAGTTGAAAGTCTGCTAGTTTCTTGCATTTTGGATAATACGATCCGCGGGCGTATCGATCAGGTAATTAATTTATTATTTTAATACTAATTAAGCTACTCGCTCTTTCATATTGAAATATTTATTAAAAAATTTAATTTATTTTCTGTTTATTTGTTAATAGGTCAACCAAGTGCTCGAGCTTGATAAGAAATCAGTTTGTGCTGCTCGTTATAATGCTTTGGACAAGTGGACAACACAGTTACAATCTTTGCACGTAGCTATTTTAAACAAAATGTCGTAAAGGTTATAACAGCGGAACGATGATGAATAATTACTAAGCCTAGTTCGTTTGTAAGTAACCATTTTTCTTGTAATGAGTAATGAAGTAAATCCAGTTGCGATATTTTACATTCAAATTGACTGATCGTTATTTTAGGATATTAAGCACCAAAATTTTTGTCACGAAATTACAGGGATATATTTAAGAAATTTTAGGCTTCATATTTGAATCCCTATTGATACTATTCTTATTTTTTCGTATTTTGACAATAATAAACTCATCTAATTTAAAGTTCAAAAAAACAATAGTAAATTTCGAAAGAGATAAAAGTTGAAGTTCGTTTCTTTGAAAGCAGTGTAAATGCCAAAGTTTAAAAAAAATTTTAATTAGCCTAAATATAACAGAAGCAAAGACAGGTTACTCTACCCTAATAGATAGCTTGTAAGGTATGTGACTACTTGCTAGAGTGATGTGTGAAGAAACACTCTTTGCATATTCTTTCTTGTACAATACGTTCGAGGGCAATTTCTACCTCCATTCAATTTATGAGAACCACTTACATTTTTTCCTTTCTTTTTTTTCTGTTCCACCCTTCTTTCATCTGAGACCTCGCATAAAATGAGTGGATGAGGTCATGCAAGTGAGAACGGGAAGATGTCCTTGGTGGACAATTTGCTCTTAAATTTTCCAAGTCCTTTTGTCCCTTAGACTTATTCAAGTAAACCAAAAAAGGGAATATCGAAGGAAGAGATTTTAACAACTTAGAAGTCACAGTTACTATAATTTGGTGAGTTGCAAAGAAATATTTTCAGCATTATTAATATAGAGCCTAATATTTTACAGAATTGTTAGAAAAGGAATTGGTACTGAAAAAACGGTATTTTTAAAGATAATTTTTATAACAGAAATTCAAAAAAGGAAAATTTTAACTGAAAATCAAAATGAACAATTTCAAATACGAGAAGTTTCAAATTTGCTTCTACTAAATTCAAACTCTTTCTGTTGAATTATTATAGAGCGAAAAAAATTAAAAGCGTGCACCCATCCGAGAGCTATCCGCCCTCGATTGTGCTTAACGTGAATGAGTTTTTAAGTCAGTTTTTTTGATATGTTGATTAATTATAATGCAAAACAATGCTTTTTTCTTCATTTTTAATTTTCCTTAAACTTTTGTAAGTATTCATATAAAATTTTTGTTATTATATAAAAACTAAATGAAAATCAAGTGATCTGATTACACAAACATAGAGTTTTCTCCATAAAAGCAAGCATAGAGAAGTTCTGAAATGTGTTTCCAAATTCATACCACACTAATAAACAACATTAATTTATACTAAATTAGTTAATTACTGTTAGCGCTCTTCAAATAAAACTTTATGATACTCATTCGTCAAATTAGTCGACAATTACAATAATTCTTTTTAAAATTAGAAAATTAAAACTAATCTATGAAAAGTTTTAATATAGTAACTGTTCCCAAAGTCCGGAATTAATTTTCATAGTTATATTATTTCAATCAGAACATAAGAGAAAAAAAAAACATTTTTTAAATTTGATTAAATTAAAAATTTATCAAACTCTTTGAGTGATATCGAATATAAGCTATACATACTATATTAAAGCATTAAACCAACGGGATTTGCTTTTTAATGACACATTTAAATTGTCGTAAAGCAGCGGCAATTACGCAGAGATCCAAAATAAAATTAAGGGTGAGATGAAATGAATATCAATAAATCTGGAACCCCACTTATTTCAACCCCTAAGATTAGAAAAAATTCTGCTAAAATATCCTAACTTAGGGACTTAAAATTTAACTGCTGATTATGGCAGCATTTGACGACAAAGGATCCAAAAAAACTTTCATTCTCTATCATAAGTGAAACCCACCCCATTTCAACCTTCAAGATTTCAAAAATTTCGGTAAATTATTCTAAAATTTCTGGCATCCTCTCTCATCATCATTAATCTTCCCCTCTCATTTTATTTTAATCTTGAATCTTCTCTCCCTTATTCCCCCCATTTATAAAAAATCTACCAAATTCCCCACCGAATATTACCCTCTCTTTATAATCGCCTGCAGCGACCTAATATATATAAAATCTATCTAATCCTTTTTTACCGAAATGATCAATCGTTTCCTAGACCCCCTAAATTCAATTATCGATCACGAGTGACATTGCTAATTTTGTTAATAATAGCTGTGTAAAATCCTTCTTTTCGTGTGAAAGGGGTTGGCCTTTTCGCGTTTCCTTGGATCGGAACTCGAGAGCAGCCCTTCCCATTCTTCTTGCAGGGGTCGAGTAAAAAACAAAGGCCCTAGTTACGGGGAGTGGCGTAGGACGGCGCCAGAGTCGATCTTCAGGGTCGAGAAATGAGGGGTTGATTTGGGAGGATCAGGCGGGGCGTAGAGTCTACGGTTGTCTCGACGAGGAGGCCAGTGTGAGGCCGGCTGCCAGCCGCCCAACATCGAGATTGGGATTGCACCCTGGCGAAACACACCCACACACACTTCCGTCTTTCCACCTAAACCCTTCCAACCACACTAACACACCGAAATCACACTCACCAACACGCTCGAAACATGGAGGAATACCCCCTTTGAGGGTGGCAAGATTCGTGACATGCCTTGCAATCGATGAGGCAAGATCGGTCCTCCAATCCTATCAAGGGACACTCGATCATCCACAAAATTCCTCTCCTTGGAACAACCAAACCTAAGGGACAATACAATTTTTCTGAGCGAGTGATACAGGCCTCTTGAGATCTTCCTCAATTCTAATCTTTCCTTGGAGACTATCCAGAGTAATTCTTGTTTTGTGAGTCCGGTGAGATTTGGTGTAACCTGAAAGAAAAGAGATCCTTTTATGGCATCCAGTTGTTGACATTTCTATGATCTACTAAAAGAAGATGGTATAGAGAGGAAATGTATCACCGGGTTTCTTTAGAGGATCAAGACCAAGATTGATTTTTGTAGGATGGAATACCATCTTCAGAGGATCTAATGATCGTAAGTGATTCAGCATTATAAATCAGGCCAATCATCAGATCAGATTCGAGATTAGAACAGATTAAAAATCATTAATACTGATTTAAGATTATCAAGCTGGAATCAGTTCATTTTCTTGGAACAAGTCAATCAACTGGAAATAGTACTGTTATGAAATTAAGTCTACGAGGTTGGGATGCTGCAACCACGTGATGTTGACTCTGTACCATGCTCGAGAGCAACGCCATTGTAGCAACTGATTCCCGTGCTCATCTTGCAAAGAAGTAGGTGATGTCTTTTCTTAAAAGAGTGAATTCGATTGATTATGTTATAGAGTCAAAGGATGCTGCCCTCGAACTTCAGTGAAATGAATCATTTAAAACATTCTCGGACGAAAGATTTTCTGATCCTGGAAGGTTGTGAGGTGAGCAAACACTATGAGATCATGAAACATTGATAATGAAGGATGAGATGAGAACTGATCTTTTAAAGATTATTGAAGGATTTTAAAGCATCTAAGATAACAGGAATTGTTCTTCATGCAGTGAAATCAGTGAGGGAAGTACCACCCAGCAGTCGTTGCATTTTTCACAGGCTAACTTTTCACCTAGTCCTCGGTTGTGGAATCCTGAGAGGTCGATAATAGCTTTCGAGGCTCGCTACCCGAATAATCCTCATGCAAGTAACATCTGGTGTAATTCTGAAAAGCAAAGTCACTTCTGGTTCGGCAAAAACCGGGTTTGATCAATTCTCGCGACTGTGATCTTTAACGGTAACGCTACAGTTAAGATTTAATAACGATCGTCCATTGTGATACTAACGGTAACGGTAATTATAATCATTTTTAAAACCAAATCGAACGTTTTCCAACGCTTGTGTGTTCGAAAGGGTCGTGTGCGTTTGTCGGATAAGTACTCGTAAAACATAAAGTGGATATGCGTGTGCGTGACTCGGAGATGTCGCGAGAATTCTTCTGGAGCTTTCGTGATTTAACGAACACTTGAAAAGTTTTTTGAGAGATCTTCGGACTCGAGAGGGGTGGAAAAAGTTGCAAATTGGATGAGTGATCTTTAGGATCTGTACAACGAATCATCGGCCCTGGATCCCATTCTTGACGGTGTTGCAACTGGCTTGAAGGTATATTCATTATTTAAAACCTTTTTCTTTACATGTAAAGTGATAATTGACTTACATGCAAAATTACGCTTTTCGAGTAACAATTATAGTAGAAAAGAAGGAATATAGTAGAAAAAGGAAATATTGCTGAAAAAATATTTAATAAGAAATAATTCCGGAAATGATGCAATTACTGAAATTTAAAAATCGTTTTCCCTGAAACAAGAATTTAATTCTCTTCATTCATTTGAGTTTCAAACATTGAAACATGTGTTTTATTGATTACAAATTTTTTTAATTCAATCATTCAGTGCAATTATTTTATAATCCTTTTTATTCTTGTCACGTGCACGTTTCGGGTAGAATTTTTATTTTAAAATGAAGATTAGATACAGTATATTTACTCAAAATAGCAGGAAAATAACAAGAAGTTGAGGATGTTGTGTTGGTTTTGCTTAGAAGATCATTTTTGTACCCCATAATCGAAAATTCATCTTCTATATTTTTTATCGGTATATATTTTCTAATTTTATATTTTACCTTAACTTTTTACGTCTATTTCTTTTTCTTGAATTTCTTCGTCATCGAAAACGACAAAATTCTCGTTTTATGATAACTTTTATACTCAAATCTGCATGCTAAACATTAAAAATATACATGGGAAAGGTATGAAAGTTTATGTTGAAATTTTATTCTAATTCTATAAAATGCTGAACGACCGTAAAGTTTGTTGAGTACATCAAAGTAATAAAATGTCAGGTTACTCTGCTTATTTCATGCAGTTGCAAAAAATAACTTCATCTCGTGGGGTGTAATATTCTTAACAAATTTCTAAGTTCTTAAAGTTTTTAAAATAGAAGTACGAAACACTTCCTCACATTTATAAGTTTGCCAGTCCAAAACTAGAATATTTAATCTTCGTGTATATGCTTTCTATCGATAGAGACATAGACATTACAAAAATTGATTTAAACCCCCCAGTGTTTGACAAATCTAATAAAACGTGGATTTAAATATAGATTTTTCATAAAAAATAATATAAGATCTCCATTTGGTAGCAACCTGAAATCTCTGGGTATCAGACCTCCCGTTTTATCTGGTGAGTTAACAAAAGAGGTCCGATCGCTATATAGCATAAATGCTAACTCAGAATCCCTACCCTGCCTCATTCATCTTTATGATTATCACGGCGTATCTAACATATGTGAATAGGGGAGGATAAAGGAGAAAAATCTTTCAAGATCTTTTGCTGGATAACTAATTTTTTTCTTTTTCTTTAATGAATACGAGGATTTGTTGAGAAAATATGCCATTTTGTCCTAAAGTTAAAAAATGTCGTTCTATATTTTTTAACACTCTACTGCGAAAGTAAACCGTATTTATAAATAATTAAAAAATCCTTTTCAAGATGTCCCACAACGACCATATTCACATTTTTGAAATATTTCCAAAAATACCAGTACATCAAGTTTAAAGTCTATGCGTGGACAAAATTCCAGTTCCGGTTCGTATTTAATGCTGGAATTTTCAAATAATTCCTCTCAGTGTGTCTGTCAATACATGTAAATGTGCAATATGTAGTAAAGTATCTAAAGAATGTGAATTACAATACGAAAGGGAGAAACCCTTAGGCGTGTTAAGATTTTTTTCAACAGATATCAAAACATAACTATTGGGCCAAATTCAATATATCGTTTAACCCATTAAGGGACATTTAACTCAAATGTTCCAGGGATTCATTGAACTGTTATTCTACGTTTGTTTTGAAATTAAAACGTCTGAAAGTCGCGCATAACGTTAAATAAAAATGGACCGTGAATGGCACGCGTCCAATCTCAAGGGCTTATCGATTCCCAAGCGATTAGACACCCTATGGAGCCTGTAGTGTTCCTACTTCCGCATACGGTTACGTCAATATAATGCCTTCTCATCGATCTCTCAAACTATAATTAGGCACATTGGTTAAACAACAGATTACCTTTGCTGTCTGCGAATCTGTGATCACTCGGATATTGCTTGCTATTTAAGTCACAGATTACTTGCGCCACGTTTGTCGTTTCGGAGAAGCGACTGGACTCCAAAGCATTTTCCGATCTATTTCCAAACCTGTTATGCAATTTACGAATGTTCGGCTGCATTTCCCCATTGCAACTGTGGCAGCCAACATTTCTCGCGGTATAACAACTAACAAAGCAACTTTCGTTTTACCATTACCCATATTTTATTACAAAAGTTTTTTTTTCATTCCGAAAGGATTGTTAAAGTTCTCTAAATTATTAGGGAAACCAAACGCCATTATTTTATAATGGCATAGCTTTAGTATAGCATAAATATGGAAAGCACTCGCTCTTTTAAAAATTGGTGTTTTTCTTTAGTAATTTTAACGAACTTGCGAAGGATTATTATTTTTTCTCCAAAGTAGGTTGAAAATATAAAAATTCGCAAAACATTTTTTTTACATTTGAATCCACGTTATATTAATAATACATTTTGACTTTGAAAGGGAAATCTCGCCTCAGAGATATTATGTAATCTCCATAGAATCTGTTCCCTTTTATTTATTTATTACTTCGCTACCATACGATTTAATGCTTAACCCATTTCGCTCATATCTCGTTTACTCTCATCCCACTTTGCTTTCGTCTTCTTTCAACTAATCTCAGCGTCATGTCACGTCTGTAAAATGTAATATATATATATGTATACACGAATCAGGGGAAAAATTCCTATTATAGTAATTTTACCATTTTTAGTATCATGACTTCCCTTTTTTACTGCGTGTTTACATTTTTATGAAGAAAATTAATGACTCGAAGAATGCCTGTCTGAAATATTAATAGAAAGAGATTAATTTACAACCCAATCTCTATACGTAACTTTTTAAAGAGCTCAGAGTAACATAGACGTTGTGTAATGGATAATAGTAAGCGTATTTTAAAAGCTCAATCCCCATCACGATATTTTAATTATCCCAGTCTGTTCTCCATCATTTTAAATAATAGAACGGACAGCAGGTAAAGCTGATACTGTTGTAATAAATAACTGCAATCGAGAATTCAAAGTGATTGCAATTTGATAAATCGCGAGTGATGGAAAAGTAATTAAATTCGTTATTGAGCGCCAACTTTCCCGGGAGAGGATCTCATCGATGTGAATTTTTATTCTCCACTCCTAATTCATAAACGCTTTTATCAAATCCATATATTCTTCCTTATTTAAATTTGGCATCACGATTTTAATTTATATTTAATTTTTCTAGAATATTTGAAGCATTGTAAATGATATTGCACTTTCAAATTTAAAGCCAAGCAATGATATCAATAAGTCACAAAGAGAAGAGGAAATTTCGCAGATTGATGTAAGCTACTGCAGTATAACGTGCTACATTACCCTATTGATCTCGGAATTATATATTCGGATGCAGTATTTATATATAAAACGCGTAGGAGCATAAAAAATCAATGCGGTAAAAAAAGCTAAGGGTAATATTTAATATAAAATATCTTCCATATTGGATTCTGTGGAATGTATTGAATTTATCTTCTTAGTGTTTTAAAGAATAAAACAGAATCATACTATTCAGAATCCCTCCCCCCCCAAATATCGTGGCATAGCCTCTGAAGTGGCCTTAATCTTATAAACTCTCCTTTTGTTGATATTACTTCAACATATTTCAATATATCACTATAATAACACATATAAGGGGTCATTCACTAAATACGTGATATTTTTTTCATTCTTTTTCCCCCCTCCCTCGTATCATGATAGGCCGTGATATTTATTAGATCCTGTAACATTTATGTATATTAAAGATCTATCTTTATAAATTCTTATTTCATATTACGTAAGGAATAAGATTATAGCCGTTCCAATTTCATTTTACTAATGAAAGAAGAATAAGGCAATTTCTTCAAAATTTGTTCCTGAATAATTTATTATTATATTAATTCTAAAGGAGGAAACCTGAAGGCGCGTACATTTCTCAGACAAACTGGAAATAGCTGAATAACGAATTATTGGGAATAAGAAATTAATTTATCTCCAAAATATGTTGAATAGAAATTTAAATAAAATTGCCAAGAAAGCCTCAGTAATCGATCAGGTTACATCAATATTGATAGCGCCATGAGTCATGTTTTATCACCATAGGCTATGTATTAGAATTTCATGCGATCTTGATCTTAATGATAATTGAAAACATCGATTTGCTTTATAACTAATAGCAGACACGAAAATAATTTCCAAGTTCAGTAACTCGGATTGTAATCGAATTTTTAAAAGTATATATCTTCCCATGGATTGTTCAGGTGCCTTTCCATTGTTGTTATAGTAGCGTTTTCTGGTCTTCTTTAACTTAAAATTTCAAGATCCAAAAGACCTTCATCAACCATTTTCGTATTTTATAATAACAACTTTGAAATTTGTTCAAAGAAATACTACAACACATGATAAATGGCTTTGACCCCCCTCACCCCTGCGTAATAAACCATATTTTCCTGAACAACTATCCCCTCAAGAGTGTCACGTATTTTGTGAATGATCCCTAAGCTATGAATTAATGAAGATTAATTTTTATTTTTCAGCCAGACAACTTCTTCCAATCATGTTGCTGTTCCAGCCGGGGTGGTCCTGAGGGGACTGATTGTTTTTCACCAGTGGGATTTTTAGGAAATAAAGCAACGGAAGGACAAGTGGCTAGTGCGGAAACGGGGAAGGAAAGGACGAAGTTACTTTTAAAAAAAGAAGTGAATATCGGGACCGTAAGTCCGGCGAGTGTACCACCCCCTGATACAGGGGGGTGGGTAAAGTTGTCGTCAGCGTGGGTGCCGGTGCTGCTGGGGCGCGCCTGGCCCGTCGGCTCGCCCGCAGACTAGCACGACGATTGGTGGGTACCTCGGGCCCATTTCGCCGATCTGCAGGTCTGGCTTCTTCGGGTGCTACTTTCGGCGCCGCGGGGGTGGCCACGGGGGGGGAGCAGTACAACGCTCCCCCCACCACGCGCCAGACCACCCCTACGGCCAACTCCAGCGCCACCTGGACCACAAATCGTACGCGTGTAAGAGCCATGTCCATGAGAAGTCTCCATCGACGTGTTTCTCATCCGTAAGTCCCAAATTTTATATTTCTTTTACTTCTCTATGATAGCTAGATTTTGCATGAAAAGTCACGAAAAGCAGAATATTTTTTGGCTTAAGCTACGTTCTTGGTTCATTGTCAAAAATGTGAAACATTTTTAACTCATTTCGTATCCCCGTGCTTAGAAAAGAGTTTTTCTTGTGAGATTTATGTTATTGGACCATAAATTGAGACGCGAGGCTTTCAATTTTTTCCCACTTTTTGAGGTAAATATTTGTTAACTAAAGGATATAAAAGAGCTGACACTTTTGAACGTGGCTGTAATTCAGTTGGCTTGTATATACGGTTGAAGTTGATATTTTCGTAGCTTCCGTCACAATTTTCGTTAACAATGGAACGTTAAACATGAAAAATCTCGAAAATTCTATAAGCTTTTTGCGCTAGAATTCTGTGGAAATTCAAGGAAACTTTTTCGCAAAATCCATACATTTTCCGTCGAAATGTAATTGGAGTCTCTGGAATATTATAAGTAGTAAAGGTCAGTTTTAGTCGGGCAATCATGAAAAGAATGAAGCAGTCTATAAAAACTTGAATGACACTCAAATTTTTAACAAATAGGCATTAAAAATAACACAAATAGGAAGAAGTAATTTTTGTTTGATTATAAAAAAATAAAAGTCCGTTTTTCAAAATCAAACTCTAAATAGCAGATGAACGGGGTCATCGATCAAAATTTTATGAAGATTGCAGAGATCATTTTTAGTCACACAACCAGGAAGAGTGAAACCTTCTATAAAACATATTAAAACATGACTGACATTTATGATTTGAACAATGAGCATTTAACAATTACAAAAAAGGGAAGAAAAAAATGTTTTGTTTATAATAATATTACTTTATTAATAAAAAAAAGTCCGTTTTTGAAACTCCAACTAATGCAGTTGTTTTAAATTCGATGAAAATTCTCTAAAACTCTCTCGGATAAAAAATTTATTGCTGATTATGATAGAATAATACAGCTCGAGTTTCGTCAATCTCTTCAGTAGTAAAGATCTGCTTTAGTCAGACAACCAGTAAAAGAGTAAAGGGACCTATAAAAACATAGAAACAAATTATTGAAATTTCGGGATTATCCAAGAACTTGGCAAGCCAAATTTTTCTTATTTTAAAATCCCAGTTGCTACATCGCTATATCAAATTGCTCTCAATAGTTGTTAAGGAGCGTGTAGAATACCTCGAAACACTCATCGTTCTTCGGCGACAGCTATTTCCTTTATTTAGTAATTTATTGCGTGCAGTCGATTGGCTATTGTATTAGCGTCAGTTATTTCCAGTTATTTCACTCATTGTTGCCAACGTATGCATACGGTTTACGTAAATGTCGAACAAAGGGTTGTTCACTCCTTCCTTCTTTATTAAATGTATGAAAGGTGCCAGAGTGCTCGAAACGTTGTGAGAATTCTTAGAAACTAGCATTTGAAAGAATGCAAAGAGCATTTTCAATCGATAGTAATGAATATAAATTTCAATGATGAATAAATTATGTTTTATCGTAATAGAAAACGTATAAAAAGTTCTTTCTATTGTAGTAGCAGTAATTTTATGGCGATAGGCATTAAAGTGATTTTATAGGGTATTGCACATAAAGCTATCTGAATTTTAATTAAAATAACGAAACTGACATACTTTGAGATAAAGAAGTAAATCCTAAAGGTTAATCTAGCATTTGGCATATTCATGCGAGTAATGTTTATAAAATTTATGAAGGCGCCTCCTAAAATAGTGAATCTGATTTATATATAGTTCAATAGTGCTTTGCATAAAATAATTTGTAATTAAAAACATTTTTTTTTCAAATAGTATTTTCTCTGTTAAAAATGGAATTTCTATAATACTTTAGAATGTTTGCAATGGAAATATGTCACAGCGGAAGTAGAAAATGATATAAGCTTGTAGTAATACCAGGAAAAAAGATAGTTATCTGTGTTGAATATTTTTTCAGAGGTCTTCAACTCTAAATTGCACACTTTACGGATGACAAGGGGTAGAAAAATAAAAGGCAGGCTTTTAGAATTTTATCTTATTTCTTTTTCAGAAAATAATTTTTCTCTCGTTTAGTAATTTGGACAAACAGATCATTTGAGAACATTTTTAAAGTGGGCTGTGCATGTTTTACGTGACTTGCATGATTTGAAAAAAATATCTCAGCCATGCATTAACTTTACTGTAAACAAGTGCGATATTCTATAGCGACAAGATACCTTTAGAATAAAAGTATGCCTTTCAGCGAAAGCATTTTTAAAATAATTCTGAGTATTTGAACTTCCGGCTTCTATTTTAAGATCAGAATTTCAACTCGGTCTTTTATTCCCACAATTGATTATATTTGTTACATATTTAAAAATGCCTAACTGTTGAATCATTATGCCTTTTACGTTTATGAGAAACGATTTAGTGATCTAGAATTTTGTACATGAATCATCACCGTTGTTACCACGGAGAAATATTATTTTTACTGTGTAATCAGTATGGATTTTATAGGTGGTGCGGAATTCATGCCACACTGAAATTGATGCCGAAATGCATGGGTGATTTGTTTTTAGCGACTGATTTTCCATCGCGAAAGCCCTCTCATCTTTCTAAGCTGAAAAATAGTGATAAAAATTTTTAGAAGGTAATAACGGGAACTGGGATATTTGAAACGTGAGAATTTATGATTGCGTGGGAATACAACCTAGTTGCATCTGCAGCTTTTAACTCGGGGTTTAAATTAACTTTCATTTTCTGTACACTTTTTTTACTACAAATAGATTCAACTTATCTTTCAATTGAGTCGAAATACAAAGTTTATATTACAAAAAAAATCTGTTTGATTCCATACAAATTACAGATTAGACGGCTAACTATTAACATTTTGAAATTGGATGTTTTCGAGTTCGCATTTGTTGAAAGTAGAGCAAAACAGAAGTTGGAAAATGCTTTCAAACTTGAAATGCTGAATTTAAATGCTTTGAAATAAGAACCGCTGCAGTTGAAGCAGCTTTCGGTGAAGAAAGTATTAGCAGGTGTTTCCAGTGTAGAATTAGAATTTCCTTAGTTCGACTGTTCTTTTCTGTTTTAATTTCGACTTTAATTTCGTTATATGTAGAAGGAAACAGCCATTAAATTCGATTTTTTTAAAGATGAAGAAAAGTAGAAAAAATTCATGTGTAATTACTTTTGTGACATAAAAGAATAACACATGAATTATTTGCTCACACTTTATGCATCCTTTTAAATTTATTCAAATGGTTTTCATCTTCGCAGCCTTTATTTCCCACGTTGTTCCACAGTATTAACTTCTAAAAATCGATTCCTGTCTCTGTTAATTTAAAGAGACAATATGAAATCCCACTTTTCATATAAAGGAGAAAAAAGCAATTATAATTCCTCAACAGACTTTAGTAATGTAAAAAAATCCAATTTTTATATAAAAATATGATTTTATTTAATTGCGGAATTGTCTTTTGGTTGACTTGGCCTCAAATGGAAAATAAGTGGAGCAAACATAAAATTTCTTGACTCGTCGGATGTTCGTTAAGTATGTGAATTGCTGTGGAAGAGCTTACACTGCATGTGATTCAAGCAATTTGCCGAAAAGAGTATAAGATACTTTCTTCTAGTCGATATATTCACACGAGGGAGAGCTTTCTCGAAGATAGATCAGCATCTGAACCTGACAGAATGTTGTAAAAAGTTGAATCGATTACCAGTTTTTCATTTCGTTAGATTTTTTTTACCTGCAGGAGTCTCTTTTCTTGATAAATCCATCAATGTCGATTTATAGTGAATCGAGATGTATTTTTAGAGCTTGCGGAAAATGCACTTTTAAAATCTGTATATAAACATGCATCATCTTGTTCATTTTCTGCCTCATAATGAACAGACATCCATATCGTTATTTATTCTGAGGAGGGTCGGAAATGCATTAAAATATGCATAGCAAGAGATAATTTTCCAATTTGAGTTCGCGAACTTACTTTGATTTGTCGCTTTCCACAGGTTTAGGAATTTTATGCACATTTAAATAGTTGGATTCTGTTATATTAGTATTCCAAAAGTTTTAATTAAACTTGTTATACAAATAGTGTAAATGATTTATTAATATTGTAAGATTATATTATGTCGACGGTTGAATACCCTATTGTCAATAAATGAAGGTGATTTAGGAGAAATATGAACTCTTAAAATTGTGTTAGTGCTTTAACAGAATTCTCGTTGGCTTCTCATCTTACTCTGATCCTGATATAACATTATCATCAAACCAGTAGCTCGTATAAGGGTTGTGGAAGCGGCGGTCAATGGGATATAAGGGTCTGGCGAGATATCATTTATGAGCGATCTATAGCGATGATCGCCTGAAATAACCAGTGACCACCATCTCATGATAGAAAATAGAAAAAGATTTTCCGGCAATGAAAAATCTTTTTGCGATCCCTCAACCGTTATTTAAGAGCAAAAAATGCTGCACTCGCAGTTTTTACCTATATAGATCCTTGAATTTTTGTAATTTAAAGTCTAACTGAAAAAATGGAGTTGTTTTAAAACTCAATTAAAAGAAAGTCTAGAAAATTCGAAACATTTTGTTATTTTTTTCCAGTGAAAGTCAGCTTGACCTCTTTAGTAGAGTATCGATTTTAATTTTCCTCGTAGTCTGGACTTTTGATCCATTGAGCTGGTAAACTGACTTGGCATGACAAATTCATGAAAAGAGCTTTATTATAAATGAATATCCGAAAGTATGGTGTTTGATCTTGTTATTCTTGGTATATCCTTTAAAATAGATTAGAAAATTTGCCGAAAGATTTAATGACTATTTGAGGATTCTATATTTGCATACGCTAATTAACCGGAAGAATTAATATTCTCATAAAACGCTGATGTGAGCCTGATAACTCAGTGAGAAAAATTGGGTTTAATGTCGGGAAAATAAACTGTTAAACATCGTTGGAGCAACTGCATTTTAAAAAATTACGTAATCTTGGTTAGAATTTGAAATAAATGTGTAAAAAAAAGATGGGAAAGAATTAAGGATATCCTGAGTATCGTATACGCATAGTTCTATGCTATACATTCAAAGTCGTACTTTACTCGAGTTCAGTTTTATCGCTGTCCAGCAACATAATAAATCGTTTTTATCAAGCGACCTGTTTTCCCATTTTTCATTCGTTTTATATTGTGCCGACGGGAAACTCGAGTGTTTTCTCACCACCGAATTTACGAGAGGCTTGTAGCAATTATAGTTACTTGTTCGTAATGAAAACTGATTGTACTGATTGTTAAGAGAAATAGGAGCATCTAGAATTTTCAAAAGGCTTTATGAACATAACTAGTGAGTTTCATACATTGTTTAAATAAGAACAAATGAAAGCGATTATATTTTAATTAAAAAGAAAACATTGCTTTTTAATAATGACATATATGTTGAAGAAGGTATCGATAATTTGTACAGGGAGAGGAAATAGCTATAATGTGATGTTTCTGAATGTTAGGGGTTGAAGATGAGCTTTTCAGCTGGTATAGAATGCGTGTAGTTGCCAGGGTCGCACTCCATGTGTTCGTGTATTCGCCCCAGGGGACTATAAGCGCTTTCGTTCTCTTTAGCGTTCTTCCTTTGTACAAAGCAGACCCGTTTGGATCTTTTTGTTTCGAAAAATCAATCAGATAGTGAATCTTTACCGCGATTGTTCCGATGACCTCCGGCGGTCTAGCCTTCAAGCTCTCACACTTTACAATCGCCATTTTTCATTTTTCAATGCCTTGCCTCTTAAGTGACCAACTTTCTTTCTGCATTTTATCCCTTTTCCAGTCTCCATGAAATGACAATGCAAGTCCACTTTTTCTTCATTGTCCAATTTATATACACGAATCTCTTTTATGTGCAAAAACCTTTATCATGTGTTCATTGAACAAATTACGCCATGCTTCAGATGTACATTTTTAACGGTTTTTATTTTCCTTTGTCCAGTCTAACGCAGTGCCTCAAATGCCGAATAACTTTTCATCATATTGCATACGCGTTCAGCTGTGTGTAAGATTTTCAAATTTTATGGCTCTTGCACAATATTTCTTGTGTATCTTATACTTGGTCGACGCGCAATACCTCTGCAAATCTTTGCTTATATGCATGTAGATTCATGCAGACATATATGCTAAGAATACGGAAGCTCATGCAACTTCTTTATTTATTGTATATACACAACAGAACTGTTAGTCTATATATATAGACTATGTAGCTTACACAATCGTGCGATCACACGTCTTTCTGTCTGATTGAATTTTATTGGCTTTCGAGTTCCTCTATAAACCTCCAGCAATACATTTCATAATAAATATTACCTAGAATGAAAAATTGTTTCGATAGAAGAGAAAAAGTCGTTCAGATCATAAACAGTGCGTGTGAATCTCGTACAGTGGCTTTCCCGAAGTTATTCGGTGTAATAAATACTGTTAAGTTATTCCAGCAATTTATCTCATTCAAAATATTATTCCATTCCACGACACAAAATATCTAACTTCAGAGTTAACAGTTTAGAATCGCGCTTCCCGGAATAGATTTTATTGCAGTTCGAATCAATATTAAAATATGTAACACTTTATTTTTACGGTGAACATTACGGTGACTATGAAAAATCTCATTCTTTTTTTTAAATCGTTTTAAAACCAAAAATTGATATTTATCACGTTTCGTTGCACAAGCAAATAAATTTTTCCAATGCAGTTGAATATTAGATAAGCATGAGAATGATACATATGTCGAGATCATTGGCTCTTTTAAATCCCAGAACTGCAGCGAATGGGTGTAACAGAAAGCATCAAATACGTAATTGATTTTTCTTTCATCCCCTGCGCTCGTGACGGTATACTTAGTGTATTTGGATAACGGATCCCGCATTTATCTATATTCGAATTGGCCTACATGTACTTCAATTCAAGTCGGAGGGTTTAACATTGGAGAATTCGTTATCGACGAAAAGGGAGGGAAAATTTTTCGATTTTGCCCTTGCAATCACTATGGATCGAATCCATTTCAAATCAGGCAGGTTCTACACTTGAAGTTGCAGATTCTCCGCAAATTTTTTGCGGAGTTATGCGTATTTGAATTTTTGGCTTTGTTTTTCAAAAAGACCCAATTTTTTTTAAAACTTATATAACTTTTGACCTAATTGAGATATTTCAGATTTCTTTCCAGATTCTGGTAAAGTTTATCGTCTTCTTTCGAAATCCGGGAGAAAATTTAAAAAATGTTCAAAATTAACAAAATGGCGGCGGTTTTTCTGAAAATACTAAAAGTCGATTTTCTCAAAAAACCCACTTTTATATTTTTTGCTAATTTTTTGTTGAATTTGTACTAACACGAGGAAAATACCTAGTGAGTTTTATGCGGGCTAAATAACTTTTGTGGCCAGGAGAATTTTTTTTCATAAAATCGAATTTTCAAATTTTTTGCTGACACAATTTAAGTTACAAAAATAATGCCAAGACAAGAAATTGTTTGACTAAAAAGTTTTTAAATTCAATATATTTAAATATATTCCACATTTATCCAGATGTTTTTCAATAATGTACAAAAACTTCGTTTGAATCTCAGTTTAAAAAATTAATAATACCTGAAGCCACATTTTCATGGATATGGGGATTGGATTATGGATTTTTTCTCGGAAATGGTGCAAGATATCATAAATGAGTAAAAGAACTTTTTGTAGAACTTTCTTAACTGTGCAAAAATTTTTTTAACATTTTTTCATATCTATTGTTGTTTGCCAGAAAAAGGCGAGAATTCGATTTTATGAAAAGAAATTCTCCTGGCCACAAAAGTTATTTAGCCCGCATAAAACTCACTAGGTATTTTCCTCGTGTTAGTACAAATTCAACAAAAAATTAGCAAAAAATATAAAAGTGGGTTTTTTGAGAAAATCGACTTTTAGTATTTTCAGAAAACCGCCGCCATTTTGTTAATTTTGAACATTTTTTAAATTTTCTTACGGATTTCTAAAGAAAACGATAAACTCTACTAGAATCTGCAAAGAAATCTGAAATATCTCAATTAGGTCAAAAGTCATATAAGTTTAAAGAAAAAATTGGGTCTTCTTTGAAAAACAAAGCCAAAAATTCAAATACGCATAACTCCGCAAACAAATTTTTTTCACAAATCGCAAAAATACGTATCGCCTAATTTCCTCTAGAAAACAACATATTTCGTCCCCGAGAGATTCTGCAACTTCTGCCTGATTTGAAATGGATTCGGTCTATTTATTTTTCGAAAATTAAAAAAAAAAAAAAAACGTTTTTTTTCGGTGTTATTGGTTCAATCTGCGAGCAACAGAAAATATCAAAAGTACTACAAATATCTTAATATTAGCTTAACAGGTTTTCGAGATATTTCAGGAGATTTTGAGATATTGTCTGACCGAAATTTCTGGCATGGGACTACTTAGTGTACATGTGCGCATAGTTTCGCCACTTGAATCTATTAATTTTATATTCATGCAGTCCGTTTATGAAAGACACGGGAAGCTACTGAATATTCATGTGAAGAGTGAGCCAAATATACAGCGTAAGTTTTCCGTTTTTCCGCGTAAAAATCTTCCGAAAGTACCGGAATTAATTAAACTCTAGAAAAGAATCGAAAAAGACACTCGAGGAATTTAAAATCCTTTTCATTACTTTCAGCATTTCCTTAGATTCTTGTGCTTAGCATATTGGTTTTCAATTTTCTAAATTATTCCTTGTTAGAAAGAGAAAGTGTAAGTCTAAAAGTATATTGCATAATGCATACACTGAAAAAAAAATATTTGTGCAACAAAAATTGTTTTGTTGGCTGAACAAAATTTTTTTTGGTTCAAAAAAACGTTTTGTTGGTTTAACAAAACTTAATGCTATACCAACAAAAATTTGGTTGAGCTAACAAAAAAATTTTTTTGCACAAATACCAACAAAATTATTTTGTTGTCCGGCCCAAACCTTTTTTTCAGTGTAAAGTGAAAAGGGTTTAACAGATAAATCTCGCAGTAGATATGGACAGTAATGGTCAGCCGTCATGTAGAAAGCAATGGGTTCAACACGCTGAATCAGTATAATCAATGAGAGCGATATCGTGTGCTGAAGGTTAGCTTTACTACCACTACATCCTGTCATTCTTGTAAATTAATGACTCTTAATAATAGACCCAGAAATTTCATATTTTAAAATAGATTTATCGAGATCGATAAAGGATATAATTAAAATATTGGATCTCTTTTCTTCTCGGAATAAGTTGATTTTTAAGCTACTTTTTGAGGACCGTTCTTAGTCGTCCAGCTTTTTAAAACGAATAGCGAAATCTTTCAAATGTAATTTGCTGCATTGGAAAGGTTAAGGGGAATTTTTCTGTCCCGCTAATACCATTCGTCGGAAAAGTTGGACGAATAAGCACTTCGCACTTGAAAATAGAAAACTGAGAAAGCGAAGGAAACAAAGAGAGCAATTTCAATTAGATCCACTTTCAGAAATGGTATTTATAATATAATTTCGCTTAGAAGAGGCTGTTACAAATTCAGTTACTTTACCTTGAATCTGGGAAATAATAGTTGAGTGAACAACTGTAGCTAACGTAAACGGAGAAATATTTATTAAACTTCAACACCATTGTAAAATTTGACCTTGAATTTTTAAAAGGCTTGTTATCCCCATTGTTTCTAATACTGATTGACCTTAAATAGTGATATAATACGAAACTTGATTACTTACATAAGACCTACAACTTTATATCTTAATAGAAATTTTTTAAAACAGTTTTTGCAATCGAAAAAATGACATTTGCGGTATCATAGTAATTACAAGCAGGAAAAAATCCGGGAATTTTTCAGACAAAAATTAGTAGACACCCTCGTGGTTTCACATTTCTATTAACTTATTTTCTGATACAGCAGAATAAGTAGCTCACTTACTCTTCTGAAATTTTTCAATCACTTGTCTTTCATGAAATGGTTTCTGAAACATTAACCATAGGTAATGGCCCGTTTGACCTTATTTTCCCCTATCAAGTAATAATACTACATTATGCTTGAATATACCAAAGCTATTGTTGCAAGCAAGCAAAAACGACAAGCTCTACCAACTACAGTGTTTGTGTAGAACGTTGTATTTGGAGGCATGTATAAGGCTTGAAGAAAGCAGGGTGGGATCTCGTTGGGTGTATTTCGTAAAAGGAAGTAGTGAGGAAAACTGACAGAATAGGAAGCAGACTCTCCCACGGGAATCCATATGAATTATGGAAGTAGAGTCGCAGTACGTTAAAACTGTCGGCAACCACCCATAGTAATATAGCATCGTACTTGCCTGGTTTGCAATAAAGGGTTGCGTGCTGCGTATCGTAAATCCATCACTAAATTCACTACTCTCTTTTGCGCAGTCGAGAATCTAAATAGTTTGGCACCCATAAAAATACTCAACGCGCAACATAAGCACTCGGTGTCCTAGATCGTGATAGGTCGTAACTCGTAACTTTCCGATCTTCCGTTCACGACAAAATCGTCGACAACCGCAATGTTACGAGGCAATGTGTGATAGGGTCGGCATAGTTTTCAAGGGGTATACCAGTAAAGAAGATCCTAGCGTGCACGTACCACGTATCGTGCCAGGTTGTAAACTCTTAAACTCTCTTTTTTCAAACCCCCTCCACCCACGGATTAGGATGTTTGAACAAAGGCCTCGTTAAAACTTCCAAGATTGATGTACTTTCGTTAGTAGGTTCAAATCGCTCTATATTGCTAAATGACTGTCAAGAATATAAGGAGCAAAAGTGCAGTCAACATATTCTCCTTTACTGGCACTTTTAACAAGTTCATTTTTCTTCGATTACGTACCCTAGATCGGCTTTAAAACCTTCTCCAGACTCTTCACAGATAATGCTTCTCTTTTATATTTTTATGCGCCCTCCCTCAGCTATTGAGATTTATATATTAATTATATTTGTATATTACAAATGGATTTCCTTTACAAGCTAGTTTTTGTTACAAATTTGTAGCGCTGAAGTAATTGTTTTTAGGGACTCGTGAATAGTTTCAGTAGTAGAGGTTTGCATTAGTCAGACCATTGTCGTTCAGGGTTATAATTCAAATCTTTTTACACTGTAGGTTCCATGGTTTGATGAATTAATGCATTTCTCTGAGTGGAACAAGAACATTGGTTTAACACATTTATCTGCTTGTAGGGAAGGAATTAATGTCAGTGAATGTACGCATACATGGACAGGTGAATAATAATTCAATCCAAGACGTGAAGTCTAGATCAGGCTTGTGCTAGTTTGTGTGAGATTTACACGCCCGAACACGTTCGACACCATTCGAACATCACGGGTACAAACCACTCATGACGTGTTTAGACGGGAAACACGTCAGATTAGCATGATATTCTCACCTCTAAACACATAACACCGAAACGGTTTTCTGTACTGAATTCTGATTTTTCTGAAGTTAGACTTTTCTTGTATTCTGGAATTGGAGATAAGTGAAAGATAGACATTTCAATTTACGGAAAGGAAGTTCTGAAAGCGATCTTCGATCTTCTAGAAAGAATATTCGTTATTTCCAGCGAAACGTAAAAGGTATGCACTGATGAACTTGGTGAAAACGGAGATGTGTTTTACCATCGGTTTTACTTTGATCTCGTCTTAGCCACTTTCGTCTTTTCCTTTCCTTTCGAATTTTTGTCGTCATCGTAACAGCTGTCTTCATTCTTCGTCTTCTGTTTGAAATCTCTTTATACTTTAGTCGATCATCTCACTCTCTATTTTTTCCCGTTTTTTACTACTCTTTTGATTCTGATCGCTTAATCGAGGACCCTGTGAGATACGCGATCTCTTATTCGAGATCGAGATGTAAAGAATTTTATCCTTTAAATTATGTTGTTCCAATTTCCAAGAAAGACGTTTTATTTTATGAATAAAATTATAATTCATATTTACAAAAAAGTGAATCTTGCTGTACGAAAAACCCAAGAGTTTCTCAGAATTCTTATTTATTGAATCTTCTTCTGACATGTTTGCGAGAATAGAGATATTAAAAACATTTTCTTATTCTTCTACAATGTGCGAATTCTTTCCACGTTATTCTCAAGAATCAAGATTAAGTCACAGAATTTTTCATCAGGAAGTAAGCTTCAAAAAATCGGGAAGATTACCTATACCGCTCAACAGATCGTGTCGTTCGAATTTTAGCGTTTTTCTAGAAAAGCTATCTATCCTTCAAAACCTTATGTTTATCCAACCAGAGACAGAATATAATAAAAATAAGTGCTCGAGATTACGTTATTTTTAGTTCACTGAATGTGTATACTGGAAAAACTTTTCTGTCTAAAATTCTTTTTGGTTCTTATTAAAATCAAGTTTTACTTTCATCTCTAAATTTAACTTAACCCCTGATAGATCATTTGTTATTAAAGCCTTCCTAGCGTGCTTACGTTCCAGATGAATTCACTCATAGAGAAGCAAAGCATAAGGATCGGTCAAATTCTCGTAATTACTTATGACGCAAATGATAGCCGAGGATCCCATTAACTTTTATGCAAGCTGGGATCCTGATCGATTGGTCTTGTGGGAAGAGTTTATTACGCACTTTCAATACCGCAGGAAAAAAAAATTAAGGGAAATGACTACCTAAATTGGACATTTAAAATTCAACAATCAATATTTTAAAGAAACTAGCAAACCAATACGCGCGGTACGCGCACGATTATTCATTTTACTTCTTACAACTTCAAGTCATTCAAAAACTAATGAAATTTCGCTGATTCAAATTTAGAGAGCAGGTTTGAAATAATAATAATATATGCAAGATTTTAGGGACATTTCGTTAAATCACTTTTTTTAGAGAGGAATTTCACGACGGTTTAAGGAATTTTAAGGGATTTTGACAATTTTCGAGTGATTTTTACGAAATTCTAAAGATTTTTAGGATTTTTAAAAGATTTCGTAGAATTTTAAAATATCTCAGGATATTTCGCGGAATTTTAACAAAATTCATGAAATTTTAAGAGATTTTTTAAAGCTAAGGAATTTTAAGGGATTTTAAATGTTTTGAAATTTGGAGGAATATTAAGAGGTTTCTAAGAATTTTGAGAGAATTCAAAAGATTTTTATGATTCTTAAAAGATTTTGTGGAATTTTGTGAAATTTTTAATAATTTTAATAAATCTTAAAGGATATAAAGGGACTTTAAATATTATGGTAGAATTTACAGAATTTCAAGAAGCTTCTGGGAATTTTAAGAGATTTTCACGAATTTTAAGGGATTTCAACGAATTGTAAGCGATTTTGAAGGTTTTCGTGAAATTTTAAGTGATTTCAAATGGTTTCTGGGTGTTTTAAGAGATTTTAAGGGATTTTAAATCTTGTGAAGTTTCGAGGAATTTTAAGATTTCAAAAGGTTTCACAGAATTTTAAGGGACTTTAAGGAATTTTCAATGTTATCATAAAATTTCCAGGAATTTTAAAAAGAATTCAAGAGATTTTAATAATTTTAAAAATATTTTATGGCATTTCTAAGAATTTTGTGAAATTTTATCGTAGAATTTAAA
>JAUESH010000039.1:17028765-17044395 GCA_032275165.1 Synergus magnus
TTTTATATGTTATTGTAGTATTTTAAGGAATGTCAAGAAATTTCTAGGAAATTTAAGAAATTTTTACGAGATTTAACAGATTTCAATAGATTTTTATGAGTTTTAAAATATTTTATGGGATAATTTTATTCAGGGATCTCAAAAGAATTTCTATACATGTATGATTTTTAAGAGATTTTGTAGAATTTAAAAGGATTTCGAAGGTTGTCGTAAAATTTTAAGGGATTGCATGAGATTTTTCTAATTTTTAGAAGATTTTGTAGAATTTTTAAGGATTTCATGGAATTTGATAAGATTTCTAAGGATTTTAAGAGATTTTAAATGTTAATAAATATAAAATGTTCCATGAGGTTTTTAGAAATTTAATTTTTTCGAATTTTAACTTGGATTTCAAGAAATGCATGATTTTAATAGTTTTTATGGATTTTTAAGGGATTTCAAGAAGTTTCTGAGAGGTTTAAGAAATCTTAACGAATTTTAATAAGGGATTTTGAAGATTTTGCGTGAAATTTTTTTGCGCCAATAGTTTGTTTTTCTTCTTTCATCTTCAAGTCATTCAAAAGCCAATCAGGTTTGTAACAACAGGGTATGCGAGATTTTCGAGACATTTCGTTACACCACTTTTTTAAGATAGGATGATTTTTTTAAAAAAAGAGTACAGAACAAAATTCTGTCAACTCTTTCTTGTGCAAAGATCCATATAAGTGCAGTAACTTTTTTCGAAGAATTGAACTAACAAGTATCACTGTAGGAATAATTTAACGATATCCTTTTTCACATTTCTTATCTTCCGCTCGGTGGCTATTTCAGGAAACATTTTCAATTGTGTGCAACAGATCGTCTGGCAGTATTATCAGTTCTTTGTCGTATTTTGTCTGCCGATGGCGGGTTGGGGGAATAACTGAGAGCGTGATTTTGAGGAAAATTACATGGACTCTTTGGAAATTCACAATGTTATTTGGCCAGCATATTTGTTCGACTCTGTACATTCTCGCCGATGACAAGTATCTACTATCTAGTCTATCCCTAGACCTGCAGGTCGGCATGCAGGATATTGGCGTGGCTGCCGATCGAACGTGTGTTTAGTTTCACAATCGAATGAAGTATCTGGAATTCGCAAGCGTGCCAGTTAACCCAGCTTTGTCCTGTTACATTCTCAAAAATGTTCGTTGATGCAAATTTTATTGGGTTCCGGGGAATTAAATTAAAGACGAGAAGAAGGGAAAATCTTTTGCCGGTAACTCTCGAGTGGGTGCACTGAAAAAAATTTCTTTTGATTTTCGCATGGATCAAACCTACTAATAAAGCACCCTACTTCACAGGACAAAAACGCACGCTTTATTAGTAGGTTTGATCCATGCAAAATTCGAAAGAAATTTTTTTCAGTGTGCTGTTTAATTTTTTCGCATTGAAACAAAAGAATGTACAATAAGTTGACATAATAACCTTACCCTGTATTCAGGGTAGTATTTGCCCACCTGAGAGTTTTTTTGTTACAGGTAATATTTACCCTGAAATTGGCGTAAATATTACACTTAGTTTTTTTCTACAATTGTCTGTTTGCTAAGTTTTCTCATATTTATCGGCAAAGTATGGAAACGAGTATTACGCTCTCGAATTTTTGTGTTATATATTGCTTCGATTTCACGATTGTCACTCGTAAGAGAACTATAATAATGCATAGTACGGTTTCCCGAATTCCTCGCGTGCTGTCTTATAACTTGCGATTCTGCATGGTGTGCGGAGGGGGCGGTCGATATCTGTGCATTCTGCAATTCCTTTGGGAAAAAGGAAGACATGCGCTGCTAGAATGGTGGTGAAAATTTGTTTGGAAATGCATTTTAGCGATAGAATTTCCCTGTAACTGTGTGGATTTGAGGATCATAAAGAATTGGCACATAAACGATGTTCTCCACTCATCATCTTGCACGCGATAACAATCTCGCACACGTAATTGTAATTATGTATCTCTATAGTGCAAGTACGCCGTGAAATTGAATTTATCCGCTTCCGCAAAAGCTGGGGCTATTAATCATGGTCGCGTGTTCTCCTGAGGGAACTTGATAATCGCTAGTAATTATCTGCAAATAGGGTCTCACGTTTACTAAAAATTTGTAATTGTTGTTTCACAGATTTAGCGCATAAATCCTCAATAAAAGATGATTTTTGCGGCTGAGTTTTGCCTTATTTTGAATCTGAGAACAAAAGTCACAAATTGTATGAGTAGAATCTTAGGAGTAAGTTGATAAGATCTATAAATGAGATTAGGAAAGGATCAGAAAGTTCGAGACAGCAAAATTTTGAACTTGGTACCTTTTCAATCTACGTTTTCGGCTTTAGGCATAATCAGCTATAGCCCGATATGGGTTGGCTCGTTGAGACAGCGTCTGCGACTCTGAATGTCAAATGCGATATTGGAAAAAGTCACTTACGGTATACGGATCTCATCCTGAAAAAGTTAGAAGAGAAAAAAAGTGTAGTGCAGACACTTTTCTTCGTTTAGTTTGAAAACTTGGTCTGATAACTTTACAACTCCCTACAATAATGTATAGAGAGACTTGTACATAATGTTTAACGAAATTGAACAATTTTCGCTATAGCGCTATTACAATTTTTCACTTTATTCTACCGATTTCAAGCAGAAATATTCGCATGAAAAATTCAAAGAAGTCGAGGTTAAATGTAGCAAGCCTTTACTTTTGATTTATATGCAAGATGTGTTTGTAAATATGCCCATTGTTCAGAAACGTCTGGGCATGAAAATAAAAGGGAAAGAAACTTCGTAAGAATGAAAAGAACGGATAGGGAACGAGAGCACTTTATAGTCTCGGCCTGTGAATGCTGGATCGAGTGCGACAAAATCGTACAAACGTTTCACACCCTCGTCATCACTTTACTAGAGAAGTCTATTCTATTTTTATATTTCTTAAATATTTTTCCACTCAATAAGGTGAACAAAGAACTCAAATTTTTATTTTCTTCCCTACAAAAGTCCTTGAAACGTAACCTTGCAGTGTAATGCAGGACTGCAAAGAAATTTTGAGGCATTTGCCTGTAAAACTCTTTTTGGATGCATTTCATTATTCAAGTCATGCATGTCGCATTTACTACCTGCATTTCAACTCAGAAAATATGAAATACAGATTTTTCCGTTTCTCAGAAAATTCTTTGATAAATCATATTTTACATGATGTGGATAATATTTTTAAGTTCTTTATTTTACTATCTGCAAAGTTGTCGGCAGGAAAGAAAAGTTATGATTGTTTCAACAATTTGATATTTCTCTTTCAAAATGACATTATATGGAGAATTTTATTAGGTGAAAAACATATTTATCATAACGTTTGTTGGATATTTATTACTACGCTCCAATTTTCCCCCCAACTTGAATTTGGAGCCTTTAGGCTATATTGCGTTGTGTCTATACATAAATTTTTTTCTGACCACGCCTCCTGAGAATATTCCATCAAGAAGGTTCCTTCCGAAGTTTCAGAAATCGTTTTGATACTTCAGGAAAAAAAGTTTTCGAGCAACTAACACGATTTTCCCTTCTGGGAATTTCAGCCCTTTTCCTAGCCCAGTTTTTATGTCGGCATTTTCTTCTACACTTATATGTATAAGAAGTTCAAGATTTATTAAACAATTCTTGTTTTTTAATTAGTCAATGTTAACTAATTTAGATGTAGAGAGTTGTTAAAAATTTAATATTACTCTTTGAATATAAAATTTTGGTCTGCTTTATGTTCCTCTGTTTAAAACGCTTCTCTGAAGTATGTACTCGTTTTATCTGTGACCCGTAACTATTCAGTATACAAATTTCAGTAGATATGAACATCTTTTACTAACGAAGGAAGTCGCGTAAAAAGTGGACTGCTTTCCCTGAATATCACGGAAAAATAAAATGCGCAGAGAGAGTATGCGGCGGTCTTTAGAACAAAAAGACTGAGGTATGCTTCACGTGACATAAATGGTGCAGGAGAGTATGAACGTGTTTACTTGCGAGAGTGAAAAAATGATAATGTACGAATAAACACAAAGAATTTTTTCTTTTTTAATGCTTTCTATTCATTAAACTAGTTTTTTCTTGAACTACAGACAAAACTGGAATTAAACTAGTAAGAGCAGTTAATTTAGTTCACATATTGATTCTTACATATATTCGTAATATTGAATTTACCCTCCGTAATGTTAATTTATATTCATACTGTTGAATTATATTATATGAGTCAATGAATCATAAACATGAGAATAATTTCGATTCAAATGCAGATTGCATATTTATTGAAAAAATGTAATTATATCCACGGAATCATAAATGGAATATGCGATGGAAAATTTCCTCGTCATTAACTTTTTTAAGAAACGTATTTTTCTTCTTAATTAATAATTATTATTTATTTCTCGTATCTCCCGTTTCTTCTTAATAATTTTTTTTCTCCGCCAAAAAGTTGATCCCGCAAAAGATTCTTTGAAAGCTTTAAAGATTTGGTAGCAAAATTAAATTGGCAAAGTTCCGTTTGATTTATTTTTCCTTTTCATGTTTTTCATTTACCACTTTATTCAGTGGAAGTGATCAGAAGTGCAGCAGCGAGGGAGTTTTTCTTGGAACGAGTAGGAAGAAGCGAAGAGTAATGTGTATTTTCTTTTAAACTATGGGTGAGAAAAAGAGGGAATGCTGCGAGACTGCGAACTTCCGCATTTGACTCACGCCGGTGATTAATACCTTCTTACTTGCGATCGCGAGTCAGCACTAGTGTCGTTCCAAATACTCACCGTCGGCAAGAGGCAACTTGTAAAACAAAAGTCGTTGATTTCCAAAGAACGAAGAAGGCTTAGGTTCGTCTAAGAAGAGACCGAATTTACGAGTCTTCCCCATCTTTCCCATTCTGTCTTCGCTTATTCAAAATCCTTTAAACATCTTAAAATTCTTGTAAAAAAGAAACCAAAATACGACCCACAAATTAAAATCTTATTTGAAACCATACATATTGAAATATGGCCTGGTCAGCAGAAAATCACATTAGGAAAATGCAAATTTGGGAAGAGATAACCCCGAAGGTAGATTGGTAAATAAGATGGAAAACTCGGCGGATTTAACTGATTGCGATAATAGTGATATGGAGTGATGGTAAGGGAGAAAGTGGCGCGATTAAGCAAAGTGGCGACGGTCATTCAAATATAAGGTGTCGGGGACATGGACTTGTGAATATATGTGTAGACATTTAGGGGTGTGTATATGATATGATGTCATGGGCGGGTGGTGTTTGCAACGCGATATCTTTAAGATAACAAGATAGAAACGGCAGGCTTGTATAGTAGGCGTTACAGACCAGGGAGCAATCGATAACTGACCCATATTGTACTTCTCTCTTGCTCTCCTCTGCACTCTATCTCTCTCCTTAACTCTATCTCATCCCCTATCCCACTCACCCTTTCAGTTTCTTTCTCTTTCTTTCTCACTGCTTCTACCTTTTTCTCACTCACTTTTTTTTTATCCTCACGCCGACACATGCACGCCTTACACAAGAGAGTCAAGCGATTTCACCTTTTTCTCTTTTTAATTCACCTGCCCTTTTTTTTTCTTCTTTGTATTGTTGCTTTATTACTTTCGAATCCAGTGATAGACACGTGGAAATATCCTCGTTGGAAAGGAGATTCTTTTTCTAATGAAAGGGGAAGATTCGAAAAGTAATAAAGATGATTTTATAAAGGATTTATCTTCTGCATTAGCTCTCAGATAATTAAATCTTTATAATGATTCTGGAGCATTTATACCGGGAATCAATAATCAAATGATTCCCGGAAAATAATCATTAATATCAATACAAGTTCCCAGAAATCGAACCGGTTAACCTCGATTCTGTTTAGATTTATTTCCAAGAAGAATTGAATAATGGACCATTTCTCGCGTTGAAACTTCACGGGAATCTTCGTCACTATTATAAAAACGAATGCATTACTTTTTCAGTAAACAATTAGATTAAAATGGTTTTAATTCACTTCTATTCTTTCAAGTGTAATCAGACTCTATTGGTAAATTTTGATCGCTCGCCTACGAAGCTCTGTTAGGTCAGAAAATAGGTAATCGTCAAACTTCCGACATCTGCCACTTGAAATCTCTACGAAAGAATATTAATAGGGCAATTATCCACTCTAGAGTATTGACCGAGCGATTTTGATGGAGCAAGTTTAACAGATATTAGTAAAAACTTTTATATTTTAAAATTCAACAACTTTCGACAGATATCGAATCACTGCAGTATTCTTTTCATTGTGGGATGAATTTTTCTATCGATAAAGATATTCCATAGATAAAAAATTTATCTTAGCGTTCCCTTAACTTTTTTTTATATCAGATGAGACGTTACTGATAATACAGTCTTCGATCGAAATGTTAGCACTCGCAGATAGTAAGTGGAGGAAAACCAGTAGACATGTTTTATAAACTTTTAAGGTAAATGAGGGATAAATGAAGGATAAGTGATTTAGTGTTTCTTAGGGTGAAATGACAAGAAGAAATAAGTATCTTCTATACTTCGATAAAAAAAGTCCATTATTCTTTTAAAGAATACGTGAGCAATTTTTATAGGACAATAAATCTGACTCTAGGGCAAATTTTTAAATTTCTGGCTTCTAATTTTCAAAGCACGCTATAAAAATAAATACTTTTTTCAATTTGAAATAAAAAGTGAGAATGAAATCTTAAATTAAAAGAAAAAAACTTATTTCGAAGAGATAAATCATCGGCATCTCCACTGGTGACAGTATAAAGAGGTTTGATGAAAAATGAGGAGCTCAACGCATAATAATTATTAATATATTAATATTTCCTAAGGGGTTTTTAAGGGGTATTTCCCCGATATTATGTTTGTATTCTTTATATTTTTTGAACACACTAAAATCAAGATGTAATATTTTATTTTTTTATAATACATGCATGATTTCAGCCGTTTTTCATGTCTAAGAATCGGGGCTAAAGTTCTACTTTTTACTCCCTAGAGAGTAAAACTTTAACCCCTCTTAATAGGTCTGAAAAACGGCTGAATTGATGCATATATTATAAGTATCGTATATGCCATGGGCGGAGGGACTTTTTCAACTTGTGTATGTTTTCAGTACTCATCAAAAAATCTTCTTCCCCTTGGTGCATAATATACCATTATTTATTTTAAAATTTGAGATTAGTCAGATCTTTTTATAATATAGTATAAATGAATATACTATAGTTTCAAAAGAAGGTTTCATCTCCGGTTTCATAGGTTTCATCTCCGGTGGTAAGGGAAAGGGGTGTAATAAAAAATGAAGGCCATCTTTCATAAAAGACAGTTTCGTGTCAAGTCATAATAATTCTGAAAGTTTCGAACGCACCGGTTTGTTGGGTGTTAGGGAGAATATGATTTCCTTCAGGACACGCAAGCTGAAAGCAAATTTCGTCTGTAAAATCAGGAATAGTGCTGAATGGTCGCCCCTGAAGCCGATTAAAATCGACGACCCAGATCTACGTGACCGTGGGGTATCCGCCTATTGTAAACAGGCGGTTGAAGGCGTTTTTCGAGAGGGCCTTAAGGAGCAGTAGCGCAAAGCAGAGGGTTGTGAAGCGAGAACAACCGGGAGGGTGAATATGGTGGCGAACGGCTGCGGTTCATATCTCAGCCATCTCTGTCGAGCTTGGCATCCCGCAGTCCATGAGGACCCTTGAAAATCTAATATTACGTTTTAACCTACATATTAAACAGAGCTTTATTCAATTTATCTTTTTTGGTTCGTTAGGTTTAGTTCCTTGAGACATTATGTCATTTTTGATTAAGACAATGACGAAACCAATTGGAATCTTTTCTTTTTTGTATTACCCGGGAAAACTGGGGTTTGGTTTCATCCCCTTAAACTCATCCTAAAATCTTAAAAATTCAAGGAATAATTTTTTTAAAGAATTGTAAAACCTTCAGAGATGTGACTAAACGAATTGTGTGAAGGGCACGAAGATTAAAAATAATTTCATTTTTTGCTTACAAGTTGTAATTAAGCTTTATGGTTATATTTTACTGACAATAATTTAATAAAGAAACATAAGTAAATAACAATATGTTCTCTGATCGAATGTTAGGATATAAAAATAATATTCACACGATTTTATCCGTGAAACTGACTCTGATATTATTGTGTTGGTAGGGGTTGGACTTTTTTCGAGACATCCGGCTGATCATCATTGCAGACTAAAGCAGTAGGGTACATTGACTCTTTTCCTTTCTTATCAATTTTTTTTCGTATATCTCCTTACTTCTTTTGCTCGCTTTTTTCCTCTCTTTTTTTACACTTTTTACTAATTCGATCTTTCTTCACTTTTAATCTCCTATTTCTTATTCCTATTTGTCTCATATATATATTCTTTACTTGTGTCTGTTTCAAAAATGTATTTCACCAAGTTAATATTACGATTGTATATATCTCTCTTTTTCTCACTTTAGATTCACTCTGATAAATTTTTGCAATACTCTCACAGATCGCGCATGCCTTCACTTTTTCTTGTCTCTTCTATTATGGCTGGGTAATTAAAACATGTATAAAATCATTTATATTTTAAATGTTAAATATAAAATGAATTTATTCAAAGAAACTATTTTCCTTGTAATAGTAGAGAGCAAATATTTATACTTAAAGGTTAAATACCCAATACCCAGCCCTTGTTTTTCACTCTTCTTGCATTCCACTTATTTTCGTCTGCGAATAATCACAGTATTTTCGCATTTCTTACACGTCTTTTTTCAAACTTGTTTGCATTTGTAGAAGGTGTACACCACCTTAGTTCCACATTATTAAACGATATCTACAAAAATTCATGACTTGCATGAAGACACAAAAATTAAAGTCCATAAAAACAGCTTTCGAATAATATTTTTAACTACAATTTCGAACTAAAATAGAAATTCAGAATGCAAAATAATTCGTCTGTTTATGGTTCTCTCCAAAAGCCTTTTCTAATAGAGGTAAGTTTAAAAAAAATAATCCTAAGACTACAATTTCCGAATTACTAATAACAGTATTTTTTAATGAATTTAAAAATTTATAAAACGAGGCTAATTTATTTTTTACAATTATACGATAATTAAAAGATTATAAAAGCTTTTATATGCGAGTCTTCTTGAAAAATTTATGAGACTCTTGATAGCAAAAGATCTCAAGGAAAGTGAGCCTTCATTGGGAAATTTTCTATGTTACTCTTTGCAAACATTCACATTCCCATTATCGTTTGCTTGTACACTAACGTCCTTTATAATAGTACGAGTGTAGAAATTAATATCGAACTCCCTCTCTTACCATGTTCCATTCATCATTTGTGTGTAAAATTTCCGAATGCCACTCTCCCGTTCTATAAACTTAGCTTTGAGGTTGTATCTGGAACACGAGAAGTAGATAAGAAAACTATTATCATCTATCAATATAGAACCATATTTTTTGTTTCTTTTATGTGACATAAATTCTTCTTCAATTTTCCATTTCCCTGCTAGGTCTTGACACCGAGAGTCCTGGGCATCTTTACTGATCATATATACCAATACTCATTCAGAGCTTTTTATTTTACCAAGAAATTCCCTTCTTTCGAGGTAGCAAACTTGAGATATCTCAAAAATAGTTGTGTATGTAAATTAAAAATTTGAAACGTTCAAGATAGAAGCTAGAAAGAATGAGTAACATTTTATAATTAGAATCGTGTAAAAGGAACTATTAAGGTCCTTATTAAATTGAACATTTGTAGATGCATCTCTTATCAAGAATTCGCATTACATATATGCATTTGCTGGATGCTTAAAATTAATGAGCAGTGCCGTGCTTGTTGTATTACTAGAATAATCATAAAGGCAGCCTAGCTGTATTGTTTAGTACTGATAAAAAGGAATGGCGTCGCCTATTGTCAAATTCAATTGCATTGTTTGCGAGCATCAAATAACAAGGCTGAGAGGTCGATGTTCAATTATTTTACTGAACTCTTCCCCATATAATCAATACTCGACGAATTGATAGTTTCTATCAAGAATGAAAACTTAGGAACAAAATTAATAAACTTGTACAAAGCTGGTGAGCTCACTTTGAACTTCAGAAACGTGATTAAAGTATCCAATGTCCGTATTTTAATTACTTTCCGGTATATTCCGTGCTTAATTAATGAGATGAATTCAGTACGCCAAAAAATAGACAGAAAATTTGTAATTCGTGAGATATTTTACTACTGAAAGGCAGATCAATAATTTTGGAGGTAAACTGGTGTTATTGAAATGCTTGAAATACCAAATGCTAACTTTGTTTTAATTGAGCAGATATATTCGGAATCATGATTTTGTTTACTTAGTGTTATATAAACTATAGTAATTGCTAAGGTATGGATAATAACAGGTAACTAAGTTTAGGAAGTTTGAGTGAAAATTCAGTTCACAGAATCTGAGCAAATATCGATTTCTAATGATATATATCCACATTCCATCTTGCTTGGAAACTTAAGATGACAATTAAATTTTTTTTTACGTGATCTTCAATTTTTAATATTTTAAAAGTAATTGTCAAATGTCTCTTTCGGAAAGTTCAAGTATGGACTCTTTCTTCAATAATGTCTTTTTCAGCTCAAAGAGAGAATGAAAACAACTGAAATGGCACTGCGAGTCAGGAAACAGTTTTGCTAAAAAAGCTATTACTTCAAGTTTCAAGACATATAACATTTCTTTAAAAGGGTAGAAATGTAATGTTCCTAGCGTGTGTGAAAAGTGTGAATACTTTTTTAAATCGCGCTGACTTTGAAGTAGGTATGTTTAAGTGAGGTAGTAAGGTAGCGCATAATTAGAAGTACTTTAATGAGGATGTTATATACCTATGCAGAAGGTTTTATTGTGCATTATTTATGCGTGAAGAGACTATTAGGACACCCAAGGATAGGCGGTAATTACAGGAGCTTTGATGCATATTTTGATGAAACATCTGCAAGATGCTGGGACTCTGCCACACCACAATCTCGTCCCTGTCTTATTCACTAAAGAGGCGTTAAAGAGAATATAACGATGGCATCGACTTTACTTTGAGACAATGAGCTCGTATAGCTGTTAAAGTTGGCGGATCGTTTCATCTTTACAAACGTTTTAAAACGAAAAAGGAAAAAAATAGAAGGTAACTTCAAAGGAATTTCCCCAGAAAAGTTTTCAATCTAAGAGGATATTTAATTTTAAAAATGTTATACAATTTAGATTTAGGTTTTAAAATGCATCTTGGCTTTCGAACCAATGAGAATCAAGTCAAGATTTAAACCGACGGACATTGACCTAAATTTAATTGGATTTCCTCGTGGCAATTGCCGTTAGAGGAGAGCATACTGTGAACCAGAAGACATGAGAGGGACTACGTCAAGTTTAATCAAGTTGGAAACCCTAAAGCACCGGATTCAGAATTCTGATATTCATCCTTATAAGACTTGATCATACTAGTTAAGCAATCTGCTAGTGTTTAACATAAAACATTTAATGCCGAGATTAACACAAAAGCTTTGGAAACTTGTTCGTGGTGTAATGCAATTTGTCTCTGCATTTGATTAAGCTTTTAGGGTGAGAAATAATCAAATGTAAATTTTAAATATTTTTTTTTTTGAAATTACAAAAATAGTTTATTGAGACTCACTGGAATTCAGTGTGAGTTCAGCTTGGATTCAGCCGAATTTAGTTAAATTTGAAGGATAGAAAATTTTGGGTTTGAACGATTTAGATAAGGAACAGCTTAGCTGAAAGGAAGGGAAAAATAATTTCCGAACTTGACTCTCTGAGAAGAGTATCTCGTGACTGCAATCTGAGAAAGGGAGGATTTTATAGAATTTTAGTGTCTCTAGAATGTAGAATAGAGTAACCTGATTCACTGTAAGCCTTTCAAAATTCGAGGCGAGTGACATTCCACTTTCAATCTTAACTTGCTCGTGGAGAGTTATCTTTACGAGACATTCTCAAACGAAGAGCGAGGGATGTGCAGGGTGTATGACTTTATGAAATATTATACTTAGGGATGAAAATTGTAAAAGGTCGTAACACGCGCCTTTTTATGTTAACGTCTTTCTTAAGCATCACTAAAGCCTTGAAAAAGAGTGACACCGTCTGTTTCTTCAAACTCTAAATGAAGATAGATTGTTAGACAATGTTGATGATATTTAATTTGAAAAAGTCGATGCTTTAAACTGGAAAGTTTTTATGTATGAGAATAAAAATAAAATTGCTGACATAATTATCCAAGTGAGTCCAGAAAATATTTTTCTTTATATTGTTTTTAAATGTGATAAAGATAACTAGTCCAGTTTCAACACTTTGTTACTACCATTCCCAGCACCCATTTGCTTTCAGTTCACTGATCCGACAAGACATAAAAATAGAGGTTCACTGACGTCTATTTAAAAAAAAAAGTGAAAAACCAAGATATGTTAACCTGTTCAGGAAATTATATCTTAAATTATCTAAATTATATCATTGAAGGATGGTAATAATTAAAAGAACACAATTACTAGGAACTTCGAATTTTAATTTCGACTAACAAAATAAGCCGATGGAAGATGTTAAAACAAAAGAGGACTTTCGTTGAGAAGGCTCTAGGTTGATTGAGTTTTTTTCGTGGTCACTCATTCGCGTC
Source organism: Synergus magnus (assembly GCA_032275165.1). Lineage (NCBI taxonomy): Eukaryota > Metazoa > Arthropoda > Insecta > Hymenoptera > Cynipidae > Synergus > Synergus magnus. Next base: position 17,041,411 of record JAUESH010000039.1, read on the forward strand.
CTACGTCATATTCTCCACTTTCATCATACTTTAGGTCTACTCGCCTACATTCAGTCATACTGGAAAAATCTATTTTTAATCTACGTGCATCAGAGTTTCTTTCTGAAGTCTCAAGAAACTATAGGTAGCCATAATCCAATAACACACTCACTAGATTTTTAAAACATCTCAGTTTTAAATGTCTTAGTTTGATAATTGATAAAGAGCCAAGGATTACTTTGAAATTATCCTTTTATATGGAAACGAATCAATATTCTTCATTGATATATACTCTTCATTAACATCAATCAGGCTTAATTCCAATTTTTCGCCTCTAATCATCCATTCACTAAATGCCTTTTAACTCTTGCAATGATTCCACTAAATCTTCGCTCCATCATGTTTGCGTTGCACGGTGAAAAAGAGGATTTCCGACGAATGTAAAAAACCCAACTGGATTCCCTTTCATTCTTTCGAAGCCGCCGTAATCCTTCGTAGGTTGGTTGGGTCTACAGAATATGAGTTGAATATATATGTATATATATATACATATATATCCACAATTCGGAGTAATGCATCGGATTTCCCGGAATGAACAATGCAATCGCATTAATAATTAATATTCATTAACGTTGGATGAGATCCAGCACAAAGCCCGGATTTATTCTCCTCAAAGTGACTGTAATCCGATCAAATGGAAACAATTTACATCCACTGGAGAAACTTATTGCACTAGAAATGAAAGAACGACGTTTAATTTTAGAACTATGAATTATTTGAATGAAACGATTCAGAATTATATTGCATAGAAAACATTGAAATATAGATTGTTTATGTAATGCAAATCATTTTTAAGAAAATGAATCTTATAAATTTTCCTATGCAAACAAACTTTTCTTTAGCAAGTCTGGATAAAGTAAGATCTTGTAAAGTATCTTACGCGAGCACTTTTCTAAGTTTAATATATCTTCGAAATTCCGCAAGATACAGTTTGTGATCACTCCGCTGACATATAACACAAAAATCAATATCGAGAGGAATATGATGAATTCCTATATTGAACATGTACTTGTGGATAGAAATCGCATAATGCCCACGATATTCAGCAAAAAGCTAAAGTCTCAATATTCGATCAATTGAACCTTTTTTCTATTTCAATGAATATATATTATTGTCCTTATTATTATTTGATTTATTAGATTCATTTGACATTTATAATTTGAATGGTTCTATTTGAACGAAATGATTTTATTAATTCATAAAACTTTGCAGATTCAGATTCTTAGTTGACATTAACTGGGAATTTTATCCAAGCAAGACGACGCTCATAATCTAATTTGCGAAACTTAATTTTTCTCGTAATAATAATAGTAATTTGGGTGTGCTGGAATCTTCTCGGAACGTATTTAGGGAATTGAGAAGCTCCCTCGAGCTTCTCTCCATTCTTGCTTCCGTCGTCCTAACTCAATTTCTCAGTGAAGTTATAAGGATCGAACGTCCTCTATTGTTGACAGCGAGAAATGGACTTTCTGAAAAATAAGTTTCCCGTATTCACAAAAAACTGGTGTCAAAGAACTGATAGCGAGAAGAAAAATTATTTCTCAATAGGAATGTCAAAGGTCGACCACGAGAAATCCCTAAAAAGTCTCGGCCGAGTCTAAACGACTTTTCGTACATTTCGCGTTTTCACATTTTATCCTTTTTTATAAATGAACAATAAACAATGATAAAAAATTCCACGGAATGAAAGTTGATTCTCAAAATCAAACACCTCAAACGCTTTACATAGTGGCAAACGGTGTGTAAGCTTGTTCTCCTTTTTTTTTTCCCGTAGGACAACGTCAGTGTTGTATGATAGAAAAGATGGTAGTATTCTAAACTAAAGTAAAAAGTGTGACTTCTGGCTGGTGGTGTGCTTGGCTAGGCATGGATAAACGTGGGATGGTCTTTTCGAGCCGCGTATAAAAGCTCTCAGCTCTTGAGACTCACCCTTCTGTGTATTACCTTCATTTACGTGCATGTTGCTTCCATGTACTCATGTCCACAAATATGTACTGTTTTTGAACTCCTACTCATTGCCCACATGTAGTCTTTACTTGTCACTAGAAAAAGTCGTGCTTTCATAAATTCTGTTACAGAAATCTCAGTATACCTCCCAAGCGAGTATTTCTTATACAAGTATATCAAAATACATATACGAGCTTATCTAAACATTTTTGTTGAATGCAGAGTTCTGAGTACGTAGGACGGATTCAAATCGCTTTATCCTCTGATGTTGAAATTAAATCTCGAAATTTCTCTTGCCACATTTTGATTATTTAACAAAGGATTTCAATAGTTTAGTGAAGAGTTTTTCGTCTCAATTTCTAATCTCAAATCATTTCAAAAAAAGGAGGTTGAGAATTTTACTTGAATCACGTTTTCTTGAACGAAAGTAACTTGGAAAAGCTCTTTTCTTAAAACTGATTATTTGTCTTTTCCTTGAACGACACATTCATTTCAAAGATTCCAAACATTGAACATTTTATTTCAATTAAACCTGAAGTTGACATGGTTTCCCTTGAAGGTAACTTTGCATCATTCAAATTTAATTGTCTTTGAGTAGAATTTTGTTTATTTCAATTTATTGCATAAATTTTTTAGACAATTCTATCTTATTGAAAAAATCCTGCCACTAATAAGTCCAATGTAAAATAACAATGTCCTTCAGTAATACAAATTTGCGACTGGTTTATTTCCTCTTTGATCTAGAATTGTGCAGCAATCAGTCCCGTTTTAGTTTTATATCTTGGAATATACTTCAATAAGCACATTCTGCCTTCGCAGAATCTGACATACATCTTTTAGATGCATGAGAGCTCCAGTTGTATTCACACGACCAAAAGGTTGGGAAAATGCGTGTAATTCGTTCATTTATAGAATATCTCTCCTCTCTCAATCTGAATTAGTAAGAAGTTACTAATGAAATAGTGCCGATTCGTTTACTAATTCACTTTAGTAAGCATT
>JAUESH010000039.1:17059010-17071031 GCA_032275165.1 Synergus magnus
TTGAGACTGTTTTGTGTTTCTTTTGACATTGAATGGAAACATTTAGCGCAATCAGAATTTTGGTCTCGTGCTTTTTATACAAAAATGATTTTTCGTTTACGTAAACGTTTGAAACTTCAGATTCATACATTTTCGTTACGGAAATTTCCTGAAGTTTTTTTCTAGTTATTTGAATTTCGCGGTAATGATGACGGCGCTGGTATCCTCTGATAAGATGACATGATAATGATAAATATAGAAGAGAATTTGAAAGAAGGTAAAATTGAAGCATGAATTATCAAAGAAAGTTGTTGGATCCTGGGAAAGAAAATATGGCAAAAAGAAGAAAGGACTCTTGAAAAGATGCGTCGTCAATACGTATGTACATACATATACCTTCTCAACTCTTGTAATCGAGTGAAAGCCTGTCATCTCGAAGAATCGGAAGTATTAAGAAGACAATTTCCGTAGATTATTCTTCGCGACGCGAGGGGAATGCGGGTAGAGGAGCCAGTTATTTTCGTGAGCAGTTTTTCGAGTTGGCGCCGATTCTTTGATCAATAAATGGTGACGCCGTTCCCCTATAGGTGGCACATGTTATCGCGCCGTTTCCGTAATCCGCAAGCTTTTCTGGAGTTTGCAAACTTTCAACGAATCCCGACCGAGGGCACCACTCAATAGATTTGCAAAATATTTAAAATTCAGGGGGTTGAATTAGACATCTTTTAAAATTCTTTTCTTAACGGCACATAATCCAAATACGGGTTCTAGCGACCTTATTAAAGAGTTTAAAGTTACCAAATTTTATCATTTCTTTTCATAAAGGAAAATTGGTATTTAACATTTAGGGATTTAGGACCTTATTGTGTCAAGATAAACTATAAATATAGACTTTTCCAATCGTTCTGTCGAAAGAATTTTGAGATGTGGGAGGTTAAGCGAAAAATCATAAAAATTCTTGAAACTCTTTTCGCATTTGTTTAAGAACTGTTGGCTGAGTGGCTATTATTGCCAAACTGTTCTTTTCCTTTTTTGAACTTATTACTTCACAATAAATGGTAGAATTCGACTCGATTCGAGCTGACCTTTATGAATGACTGGTCACGTAATACTGTGATTTGTAATTCAGATTTTTACGAGGGTAAAAAAGATAAGAGACTAAGGTCTTTCCGATTTGTGGTTCGAATTGCAACTTATCCCTTCTAACCCTATAACCTTTTATGAGTATCCGTACATGATTTTCCGTGTAGATACAAGAACACTGAATAATAATTTTTTACCTGTCGATCATAAAAAAAGTATTCCGTGAAATAAATTCTTTATAAAATAAAAATAAAACTACATTTTTCTTTGAAAACAGAATAACAAATATTTATGGTCCAAATTATTATTGAAGATAATATTCAAACGCATTATAACTGGCAACTTATTGAATTATACTTAAGATGCTGAAAAAGTTTTTCGGAATGATACGATAGCATCGAGATTCGGAAAACGCGGATGCAGAATGCAGATGTGGTAATGAAATTTTGCATTAGTTAAAGTCCGTTTCGTTTATCCTGCATTACCTTTTGTAATGAGGAGGAAGTAAGTCAAGGATCAATCCCCAGGACAAAAGTTAGTAGCCCTCGACTTATCGCAAAGCTTGTCTGACCTTAACACTGATTGGTCGATACCCGAAAATAGCTGGGCGCCTATCTGATAACGTGGCTTATTTATAAAGCTCTGATCGCTCAATGTATTTATACCAGTTATTGTACGCTCTCTGTCTTGTTATATATCACTTCAGGAAGTGAAAAAACTCATTACTCTCTTCTTACTTTACATTCAGTTAGAACTAACAAAATTAATATTACTCTTTATAATTATAATCAAATAATTTTCAAAAAGTAGCAAGAAGTAAAAAACAAGATTCCATACAGGTTTTGATTACTTTTGCTCATTTGAGATTTTATGCATCACTTTGCTGTTTGGTATAAAACTTTAACACGACTTTGTTGTTTTGGTTCTTAAGGGACTAAGTAACTCACGAAAAGAGGTCACGTATTGTGTTCAGAGGAACGATTCCCTTCGCCTCAGAAAAACATCCCTTATCGTAAAACTTACGAATTACATATTTATTATATTTCCGACTTGTGAAGAAACTATACAAGATATAATCTTCTGACTTTCTGAAAGATGTTTCTTAATTTTTAAGGGTGAATTTGTATCAGTGGAAAAGGTCTTAACAATTTTTTAAATATAATTTTGCTTCTCTAAAAAAGAAAAAATAGTTTTTCGCGTAAAAAATTCAAGCGGCGGGTTTAATCAGAAGAATAAAATCTCCATACAATTAAGAGTTAATGCATCTGATACGCTAGGTTCAATAGTATACCCTTTCCCTATAATTTCACCCCGAGGATGGTAGGGAAAGCCACTCGAACGCCTCCTATCGACAGTCTTCGGCGACCTCGCATCTAGCAACCACCGGAGGAGTCGAAAATGTTCGGTCTCACAAGAAACCTCCGCAAACATTGTGTGAAAAACGACCCTGTTTTTTTTTAAATTACCTACCATTACTCTATCCACTCCAAAACGATTCCAACGTGACCTAATCAAATCCAAGAGCTCTATCCAACAAAGTAAATCGCTGAACTCACATATTTTCGAACCTTCATTAAAAAGCCCATATACAGTTACTTCCTTTTTCAATTTAATCGAAGCACGTTCTCAAAATCGAAAAAGGCTTGCAAAGGGTCGGAGGTCAACGACGGCGGAAATGCGCAGGCGCCTGGTCATTCAATATCATGAGAAACTGGAGAGACGACAGGTGTCGCCTTGCAGTTGAAGGGCTGATGCACCGTAAATTTAAACAGGGAGAAAGAAGCAAATTTATCGAATTCTGGAGAGTTTCACCCTTCGAAGTGATTCTCAGTGTGCAATGAAGAGTATAAATGTAAAAAATTGATGTGAAGGCTAGAGACAGTGTTCAGTGTTCCAAAAAAAAAAAAACTCTACAATTATTTGAAGACCAGGATTTTATATAAATTTCCTAGAAAAATGCAGTTCGTGCAGCACTTTGGCAAAAATCAGGAGCCACTACTTCCAACCTATTCATTTTATTTCGGGGTCGGCAATTATCAACATAATCGATTCCTTTCCGCGACCTTCGCATCGACCATTCAAGAAGAACTCTCGAAATTAGTTCATCTGAATATCTAAACGTCCAGGCAAACGAGTGAACATTGAAAAAATCCCAATGGAGTTTTCAATCTCTCTTTTCACTACACGACAATCTTTCCAATTAATTTGATAAACGATTGTAAAGTATTAATTAAGGTATCTCTATCTAAATTTTTACTCAACGTCGCTCAAGAAAGACTCGTGAATAATTAATTGTTTTACGAATGGATTTTGTTAAATCCGTCAAGCAGAAAGAGACGAAAATGAAGAATATAAAATAGATAGTAACTAATTAACGTAAGTCGAGAATACGTTCTTAACTTTGAAGATATTATGTCCATGTGCGAAATCCTGAGGACGATCGGCTGTTTCCCGATTGATAAATCCTGACAAAATATAAAGTGAATTGCGCAAGCTCAGTGCCTTGACGACCAGGACGCCTGTTAAGGCTGCTTGCACTTAGAGACACACATATCAAAGTTTTACCGTGTCTCGCATAAAAGTTTCGCGGCATAAAGCGCCTTCTGCACTCGAATGACCTAAATCAAAGTGAATTTAACTTTGCCTAATAATAAAAATTAAGAAAAGTAAAAAATAGTGCGCCTTATAAAATTTGCTTCAACGAAATTGGCTGTGCTATTTACTTAATCACAGCTTAAATAATTAGCAGTGTTCGATAAATGTTTGCTACGCGGCGGTTTGTCTAAGAAAATTCTTAAAATATTTTTGCTATGCACTTTCTACACGCATCTTTTTTTAAGCAAGCATTGACAATTGTAGTCGTTAATCATTTTTAATGTGAACTTCAATCGGACAAATATAAAACTGGCTCAATGGAATTTTAGTATTGAACTCAGTGAAACTGTCTCCGAATCATATGTCATTTCGTGATATTCTACGGAAATGTATCAAAAAGGCGAGAAGAATTATAGGACTAGTTGTAAACGGTTGATAATAGTTGAAAAATTGAACTGTGGAAGCTAGAGAGGTGAAAGGATGACTTAGCTGGGGAATTTCGAAGAAAAGAAAAAAAGAGTGGGACTTCCATAAGATGACCAAATACGGATTTGCTAGGCTGACTTTATGGAGAACAAGAAGATCTGCATCGCAACCCACAAATCAGGAAAACAATCCCCTCATGTAGGCAACATTCCTTTTCTTTGAAAATGCAAAGGCATTTTTCACGCTCGCTTTTATATGTTAAGCAATCCCGACACACCAATGTGCTTTCGTTGTTAATTTAAGCAATTCACCCTGCAATAAAGTTCACTCAACCTCGATTAAGGCAAGATTTTCCCTTAAAAATGACCTTTTTGTCACTTTGAAATGAAATTTTCCTGAGGAAGAGTTAATTTAAAAATTGATATCGCACTTGTCACTGTTTAAGTCAATTTATAAGCTACAAAAAATGTAGTTTAGTATTCGTATTTATGTCTACCAAACACAATAGCAGCACAAAAAATGTTTGTACATTTTTAAAATAAATCTGAGTGTACCCGCAACATTTATGGTTGTTATCTTGCTTTTGTTGCTCCCTGCTTTTGCAGCTACATGGAAAATCGACGTTTTAGATTCGCTTCCTTATCGCTTGGCGTGTTGCATTAAATAAAATAAAAAAAAAGTTTAAAGGAGTTATATGCACGCAAACTTTTCTCGACTGGCGATTTTAACCTTGAACTCGACACAGCATTTAAATTTCTTTGTGTGATTGTCATAATACTCATATTTTTACATGATTATGCAATTATACAATAAAATATGTTGAAAGATATGATAAAGATATTGCATATGAATTATGCACTGCTGCTATTTATGGTTTGCTCGTTGATTATTTTATTTCTTAATAATTTACAGTTTTATAATGAGGTTTTGATGTTTAGAGCTTATTTTAGCTACAGAGTCAGGTTAATAAGGAGTTGTAAAAACATGACCCATTAAATTATTGATGAATATTTGTATAGTTAAGCTATCAGATTACAATCGCGTTATAGTAGAACATTGAAAAAGTGCATTTGAAGGGTATAAGTTCCAGGAAGCGACACGCTATTTCCACATGAATTTAATAAAAGAATGTTTAACGCATGTGACGCAAATCAAGAAGTCGTTTCTGGGTTGGCATACATATTGCAGATTATAGTATGGTACGAAAATATGAATAAAATAAAAATAGTAACTACTTTAAATAGAAAATGATCCAATGATAAATTATATTATAGGACTAAAGTACATTTTCTCGTATCTCAATTTAGCTTCAAAATGTAGCTATACAATTGGGAAATATTTGCTTAGGTAGATGAAAATTCAAAGGAAAAGGGGGCAAACAGTTATTGACATTCTACTTGAATTGATCGAAGTTTCAAAGAGGTGGATTTTGTAGTCGAAGAATAGAGCGCTCCAAGGTTATATCTGGAATATTCCAAATCTTTTATGCAAAGTATGGTTGCCATAGATATTGGTAGAGAGTATTTAGGATGAAAAAATTCTTAAATTTCCAAATTAAATATTATTTCGGAACTCAGAAAAGTAGGGCATAATTTTAGATGAACCGCTTGATTCTGAATGACTCCAATTGAAACGCTTCTACTTTTAACGCTTCATCAGATTATAATTTTCCAAATTTTTTTTTTTCATTTGATGTTTACCTGGGTTTTGAAAATGGAGGAATTTGATTTTACGATTTCATATACGTAGAGCCTACCAGCTGATGTGAATCAATAAATATTTATATATCCCTCGGGTGTAAGTATAGCTAGACTGTTCGAAAACTTGCGAGTAAGGTGCATGATTAATCGAGTAGGCAACCTTTGCGGTGTTACCGGCGCGCAACTGCATCAAATCTAACGTATTTCAGTGCAGCCAAGGCTGTATCAGATTCTATGGAAAAACAGAGAAATCAGAAAGGAAAACTCGGTCACAGCTTGTCCGAAACAAACTCAAAGTTGACTATATCAATATGAAATCGAAACTTTGTAGCTTTCTTTCATTTCCTCTCTTTTGGCAATTTTCCCCAGCAGAGAAACTCACGAAAGCTTGCCAAAACGAGTGGCGTATGTATTTATGATTCTCAAAAATATCAATGGAGTCAAAAACTTGCCCTTTACTAAAATTTACAATGTCATAAGGAAATGATTGCTTTCATCTTGTTCAATTTCTTCAGTTAGAAATTCAGCCTAATTAGTCTTTCTGAAAAAGATACCTGAGTTTAGTCAGCCTTTGATGATGTGTTTACTTTTATGAACTTTTTATTAGATCTAAAGTTGACTCGAAACTTTGTGTTCGCTTTATAAACTCCTCTTTATAGTTTGTGAATATTTCTTTGATTACTTTGTGCATACCTGAAGCCATGCAAAAGATCCAGTCATGTATTTTATAGAAAGCCTGTATATACAGTTATATATTTCATATTTTTTATATTCTGTGCATTTTCATATGAAGAAGTTTAGAAATTTTTCAAGCAGATAGTTTTAAGGAGTCGCTAAAGGCATATAGATAACGTTTATCGATAATGGTAGTCATGCAATAATATTTAAATAGCACAGAACCCATCGACTTGTCTGTTTGACTGTCTCTCTGTCGATACATCTGTCGTGAGTTCGCGACTGTGGAAAGCTTATTGATCTCGGTTTACCAAACTCCCACTCACCCCTTTTAATGAAATATTGTGTACCTCACTGCAACCTGTCCACTATATCACTGAAAACCCCAAAAAACAATTCGTATTTTGAATTTTCCCCAGAAATTAAATCATTCATCTCTTTTCGGCAAAAGAACCATTTTTGATAAAAAATTGTTTCAGTTGGAAGTAGGAATAATTAAAAGAATTCTTTGGGATAAAAATTGCCCAAATATCAAAACACAAAAAAAGTATTCGAACTACAAAAATATCCCTGTTCATTATGCATACAGATTTACGTGATTAAAAGTTGCGGCTTTAAGTTCAGCTTTTTTCCCCCGCTCAATTAAATTCAAATGTCAAGTGGAATAAGTAGTTGTTAAAACTCATCTTGTGTGGATACTCATTATAAATTCGCTGTTTATTTATGAATAGAAGTAGCTTTATGTACCTACTCTTGACATGATTTGCTCACCAAGCTTCTCAAGCTCATTGATTCATTAATTAACGCTTTATAATTATTCAGGAAGGAGTAACGACTCATAAAGAGTTTTAATCTTGGGTTTATACATAAATAAAAGTGTGTACGTAGATGTGGTACAGCTTCTTGCACCGAAAAAACTACTTCATGTGGAAATACCCATATATTGCACGTAATATGGATATCATTATTGTTATCAGCTGGCGAGTTCGTGGTTGCGACCCTGCTAGTTTAGGGTTGGCGTGTGTCAACTGTCACGGTCACGCAGATATTTACACACCCCTCCTTGTTAGGTGCCTACCGTGTCAGCATTACGCTGCACGATGAAGCTGATTTGCACGCAAAAACATGCTTCAACACTTAACACCTCTCTGTCTTTATTGTGCATACATATATGCTTACATATGTGAATATATACAATACACATATAAAAAATACACATATATACATAATGTACAAATATACACTCATTAATAATACACCTGTAGTATCCAACCTCACCCTTGAACGAAACATGTTAATGACGTAGGTCACGCGTAAGTGCTTCCAACCTGCCAGCATTTAAAGTAATTGCTACTTTTCTCCTGAAAGTAAAACGAAATTTCTGCATTCTTGAAAAGTAAGTGTTGGTAATTCTCTGCAATTTATATTTAAGAGGGCTGTATTGGTCGTCTGCAGCTCAAAATATGATTATGTTATAAAAGAAACATTCCAAGCGGTCTCATGCAGCGAAATTATTATTACCGTTATGTTTTGGGGATTATTTTTATTAACTGGAGAAGGGTTCATTAATTCGGGTAGTTCAGAATTTTCCATAGAATAGGTGCATTGAGCTCCGATCGAAAGTGAATGACTTTGAATTGTCGTTGCTGAAGCTGGAGAGGAATAACGAGAATAGAAAAATCGGATGTTAGAGGTCGGTGTGAAAAGGTAAAATAAGTCAAGTGCATCTGCTCGCCGTTATATGTACGCCTATAAAATGTAGTATGTTATCGATTGGATGGATGCCTGCTCTAAATCTGTATGCGCTCGTGTATTCGCCTGGATATGTGTACATACGTGTTATGAAATGTAGGTCAGTGGATCACATAACCACATTTTTTTACCGAAACTCAATTCTCCAATTAGGCATTACGAGACCCGCGGTTCCCTATCTTTTTGCATACAATCCTTTCCCATTTTCATCCGATCGCTGACTGCCTTATGCGAGGCTTCAATCCCGGGAACATACAGAACATATAAAGCACATTTATACCCTTTTTGCTAACCAAAAATTAAGAGTAATCAAAGAGGGATGCATTTTTACATTTCTTTTTAAAGGTCGACTAAAATCAAAGATAAAAATGATTAATTAAAAATGTGCTCGACAATTCCGGAAGCAAAATTAGTGCTGACTGGTGATTGGCTTTTGTTCTTTCCGTGTGGGCAACTGGCCATGACCAGCCATGACGAGTTCATCGATAAGTTCATTAACTCTCACGATTAATCCGCCGCGAAAAGTGGTTAAAGTTTTTCAATCGCGTGTCTACCCTCCTCTAAGGTTATAAAAGTACGTATTGGATGTATTTTTAAGGCTTGCCGGCCGGCACGGAGAAACTAGGCGTTCGATGATCGATATTGGCGCGCGTTCTGAATTCCAAAGAAAATTATATGTCCATGAGCCGTGTACTTGATCGCTTATTTATCAGCGACATTATCACTTTGTTGGTGCCTGCACTTCTGGCGACCCCGAAAAATCTGGAATCAGGCTTTCATATCACTTTTTTCACGAATTTGAAATTATTTTTAAAACATTTGAATTTTCAGTAAAAGTAAAATTAACAGATGTTTAATAAATTTAGATTCACTTGAATTTGAAATGCGCCAATAAATTCACTTAAATTCCATTGCAGTAAACTTCGAAGAATTCCGATTCTAAAGTAGTTCTGGGATTTGTGATCATTTCTTTGGTGCCAGTGCTACGCTTTAAACTATTATAAACAATAATTACATATCCGTAAATCTCCTGTAGACAATTTTCACAATATCACAGTTTATGAGACACTAATTGTCTCATTGCATTAGCAGACGTGAGTGAAAATTTCTTAATAATATGTCATTAAGATTGAACGTTGATCACATAACTATCGTGTACGCACTTGTCTCGAAGATAATTACTGAAACTATTCAAAGAACAGGATGTTGCCACCACATGGCATCGGCAAAGTTGAAATCCTGCGTTATACTGCCATCTCTAGAATATCTTTCGAAACATTTCAAACCAACTGAGTCGATTCTAATTTTAAATCTTACTTTTCATAATGATTTTACAAGAGCCATGAAAAAAATAAGTAATTATGTATCCCATTATTTTTATAATTTTCGAAAGGCCATAGAAAAACATATTTAGTCCAGCTCAACTTAATCTTTGACTTCTTTCCTATGTGCTTTGAAATACATAATTTGTTTGAACTTTGGTTTGAGTGATATGACGGCTCCCATCCGATTATAAACGAGTTAATCGCTGATTAACTTCGATGATCGGACGAGAATGCTTAAACAATTCCATCCGTCCAAGCGGACACATTTTTAAGCTTATCTTTGATAGAAGAAGACCAAAAATATAAAAACCTTTTTTCATCGTTCTTTTCAGAACTTGATTTGCTTTAATTAATTTTTAATCTATATTGTTCCTTTGGTATTAATATTTACCCTAGAAAAGCTTTCTCTAGAAAGTAAACGTCCCACGAAAATAAAAAAGAATTGCGAATAAACTCTATATCTGTTTCGTTAATACTGCGAAGCATTGTTTACTGTGTCAAGAAATCGATTGATGTAGGTGCGATTGGTGTTAAGTTCTATTTCGTGTTTCTCACAAACCAGAGTACGATCTATTGCACTTAGGGATCGCTTTACTAGTATAATAAACCTAAATCTCGATCAGCTCGTTAGCACTTAATCAAAAATATTGTCTTAATTCCTTTAATCTCAATCTTCATTATTTAAGCTATTATTCTCTGCACGCAATATAGAGATAAGTGTAATACATTTTCATTAAATTTAACACTTTCGAGCACTGTAATTACAAACTTACTTTAAGGTAACTTAAAATTGACCGATTTCATATGAAATTGATTGCTTATAATTATTTATCATCGAATTCAATGAAATTAGGTACTTCTTTATTACACCTATGCAATATTTCGATTGTCCTTCTCCTGACTTTTAAGTATGTTTTCAAAATTGTGTGAATTAGGTCAGGTCAATTTAAGAAGTGGGTTAAAGTAGATACTTGAATTCGTTCAAAAGGCCAATTAAAGAAGTGTAATTAAATTCCTTTATTTTAATTTGTTCGATTCCCATTAAGTTGTTTTGCTGCAGATACTAATTCACATGATTGGAGCAAAGTTTATCAAAACCTTACGTGACAAAAATGCTAGAGAGATCTGCAATTTGTGGGCACTCCTATTTTTCTTCATTTGTGTAATTGAAAACATAACAGTTTTTTCGTCTTTTTGAATTTTGAATTAACCAATTACGTTAAACCTTGTCTAAACTATGAAACTTCTTACCTAACGAACCATATTCTAATTTATTAGACAGCAAATGATTTAAAGTTTGAAAAATTTTATAAAAAAAAACGATAGCGCCAGTCGAGTGCAGTAATTGCTTCGAGGAAATTACTTACTATGCATAGTCCTGCCAACCGATTCTAAGTTCATTACCAAATGTTCGATTTCTCTTACTTTATCCAATTTTCTTTTGGCTTTCGTTTTCTGGAATTCAATGAAGTCAGTTAAAATAGGTTAAACTGAAAGTGTCCTACATAATTCTAGAAGTAAACACAATTTATTTTCAGTCTGAAGAAATTATTTTTCTTTTTTAAGGACTAAGTCTGATTTAACTTAATGATAAATGTAAATCGCCTTGGACCAACATCTTATTTACTGTTAAGTCAAATTTTTGCCGATGCTTGCGTTTTCAAGTTTAGTGTATTCTAGAGAAGTTACGACTTGAAGTTAATTTATTTTCAAATTAAAGAGCTTCGTAGAACTTTCACGAATTTTCAAAGGAAAAGGCACAAAGTTTTATGATACATCACTTTGTAACTTGTGAAGTTAGATATTTCAAATCCTAGCCTTCTAAAGCCACAACAAAGTAGTAAGACTACTTTCAAAATATGCTGTTGAACTTTAACACTTTTTTGTCTCTAAGGTCTATCATCCCTCCTCCTTTTTCTAAGGATTTCTAGTTGCTTTTTTTCCAGGCATTCCTTTACTCTCTAAAATAGAACTAGTGAAAAGTCACTGAAATTCTTAGTAGTTTCAGTGACGGTCACTGAAACGGTTTTTCATTCTTCTTTTTAAATTCAATATAGGTAAAAGCTATGCTGCATTTTCTGTGCCAGATCCGGCTTCTTTTAGGAAACGTCGTTTCTCTGACAAGGATTTTCTCGGAGGTGGTTACTTTTTCCGAGGCATTCCTTTCACGATTCAATAGAGCCTGATAATTCCTCGAAGCGGCTTTCAGGTCTTTTTTTTTTAATCGCCTACACAAAAATTACAGTTTTCTTTATTCTCCTGTAAAATTTTTAAAATCCTCTTTTCAAACCTGGAAAGGATCCAGAGTAGGGATCACAGTGGTTCAGAAGTTCAATTATAGGGAAAATAGGGGATTTTTTCATCGAAAAAGGGAATTTTTTTTTCTTTTAAAAATACCAGCGTAATGATAAAAAAAGTTAAATGTAACACTCTTATAAGGCCACGGCAAGTTTCGCCACCAATCATAATTGGGTTTTACTAGACAG
>JAUESH010000039.1:17078341-17094776 GCA_032275165.1 Synergus magnus
ACCTATTTTAATTTGTAATTTCTACAATCTTCAACATCTCTATTCTCATGTAAAGAAGAATTCTTAAATGAAAGGCAGTAAAAGTTTTGTGCTTTTCGTTTTGTGGAAGAACGTTTTATCACCGATTTTATGACACTTCCCGTTTATACTAGAACAGTTCGAAGTAAGCGAGTACTTGAAATAAGCGCCACTGAAAAGCTTTAAACTTGAAAAGAAATGTAAAAAAAATTAAGCTTATTCACTCTTTAAGAAAGCTACCCGGTTGACATGCATTATGGAGGGGTCGCCGTAGTTCAAATCCAGGTCGAGGTAGAATTTTAACTTACATTTTTCTATTTTTTGTGGACTTATTTTCATTCTCATTTCTACAATATAACTCACTATTTCATAATTGAAAAGGGGTAATTTTCTTGAATGAAATACTATGAATCTAAATACAGACTAAATATTTCCAAAAGATTATATTGAAAAACATTTAATTTCTCAGGTAACTAATGGAAAAGTGTATTAAAATTTAAAATGAAATATGAGCATATCGTGTTTGAGAAATTGTTCTCTTCAGTTGGAAAGATCCACTGGTTTAAGCTGCAATAAAAAAATATGTGCTTGCATCTGCGGTTTCAGTGCCTGACCTTGCAGGAAAATATTTCACAGCGATATAACTCCTAGTACCGAACATTCTCAAAACATCCACTTATGGTTTCTGCATAAAATATAGTGATTGTTATCAAGAATTCGAAAATATGGATAACACTATTCTCTAACTCAAAAAAGTACTTTTGGGGTCTTCTTTACTAAATCAGGTGCACTAACCTACAGTCATTCATAGAAAGTACCTAAAATATATGAAATTTCACAACTTTGTTCCCACCTCTGTAAAAAATTGAGTTGTGAAATTAATTATTAACAAAGATGTTTTTCGTTTTTTTCCAGGGAGGGCGAGGGAGGAGGCGGAGGAGGCCGGGGTGTTTCAGGGGGTGGCGGGGGCGGGGGTGGGAGGCGGGCACCCAGCCTTCGGCTCGTGAACGGAAGAGCAACCACGGGAGTTGGCTTACACACAAGCAGTACAGAGTCTGTACGTTCACCCCATCACCATCTTGGTCATCCTAATAATAATAACAATAACAATTTTCATAATTCCACCAATAATCATCCGCGACTGAACAAGGATGACAGCATCAAAATCAGCATTGAAAACACCAACACCTGCACGGATAGTCTCGTCACTGCTTTAGACGACGAGACCCTGCTTATTACCGACTTCCTTGGGGATACAAGTGAGTTTCGCTTTGTTAGTTACCTTACCTACCTACCTACCACTATATGTACTTAATTCCATTCATATTTCCCTGCTTACTTTCGCTTGACTCATTTAGAAGTTCGGATTAACTTCTACTATATAATCCGTCAGAAATCCCGAGTTTCCAATGCTCCTCTCAACTGAATACAATGACGTCCTTCCTCAGTGCTCATTCTTTGCAAAATGTTCTGTTGGAGTTTAGGTTGAAAGTTAAGCGTTTTCTTCGAACTGGAATTGGGAGGGGTTTTTACTTGCGGATATCCGGATAATGAAAATAACTTTAAAATGACTTGTCTGTTATTGGAATAGATGAAAGAAGAAAAATTACGTAACACTAAAAAATTATGGATATGCATCGCAAATTGATTGAGTTTATTGCGATGAATTGGTATGCAGCGAATCGCTCTGTTTACTGCCTGAATATTTTATTTGGTGGTTTCGTGTCTTCCGCTGGCCAAGCTTATTGAGGCAACCCCGCTGAAATTGCAGCAATCCCCGGCAATAATCGAGGAAATGTGAAGTCAACAACAATGATACTCGATGTAACATAATTATTGTGTGTGCATCGATAATGCTAACGATAGGTACTTCCACGTAACACCCACATCGTTCTTATAAGTCCCATTTCCAGTGCATGAATTGATTCAAATATGATTATAACAATAATATGGGTAACATTATGCTTTATTTGTGTCTTCGTGGTGTGAACTCGTTTTTCATATGAAATATAAATCTCAATGCTTGATAAGAAATTATAAGATGCTTTTAACATATTTACTTGTATTTTCATTCTTCTCTCGATTCTTAGAAGACAGTAATGGGCAATGACTTTTTAATTATAGTTAAATTTAAAAATTGATAAAAGTGATATAATAAATCATTCCGTACCGATATTGCTTGACGTAAAATTTTAGTCGAGCCATATGAAACCATTATTAAGTTATTAAAACACTCCACAATGATTGATTTATGTGTATACACTTTCATTTTAATAATGGTGATGTTGCACAATATTACCACTAGTAAAATAGTAACCGGTATTTCAAGTTCAATTGCACACTTAAACATGTCGTTTAGGATTTCTGTATTCTATCTGTCTGTATTTATACGAATTAAATGAGAAACTTAATTCATTTTACTCTACTTTCGTTATAGAGGGAAAGATTCGGGCTTTCGAAAAGATTCAAAAGATATTAGAATAATCAATTAATTAATCAATTAATCAATGTTTATTCAGTCCGAAACGCTGATAGTTCATAAATGTTAATTATGGACTGAGGCGGCATAATAGGAGATGGCAGGCTGAATAATTAAAATGTTTCATCGATCGCGAGTTGATTATTCTAAACGGACAATTACTTCTTAATTGTAAGAACACTTCGAGTCATTGAGTTTGATTTCTATATACTGTGAATATTCAGCAAGGCTTTTCTGATAAATCTCAGCAATCGAAATATAATTCGCGGCATTTTTGTTTAATATAAATTAATTTTTACGTCATAATCATAGGACTTTAGAAATGATACCCTTTTAAAATGATATATGCATATAAAATCGAGATTAAAATGTTCAAACATAACGCATCACTTTGTACATTTTAGTATTTGACGAAAAGCTCTATTCTTTGATCTCCTAGACTTGGGAAAGTAATACCGCAACAGAGATCTGTGTAGAATTTTAGTGCACTGGTAGTTGACCCAGTACAAGAGAATAATTCTATTCTTTAATGTATATCTATATGGAAGCTGCAGGTACTTAAAAATCCGTTAATAATCTCTTTTTATTTTTTTAAATTTTTGATTCGATGTCATTATTTATAAGTTTATTTGTTAAAGGCACTTTTGGCACATCAATGCATTGCAATTTTACTTTCCTTCACCACCCAAGACTTCTCAAGCGAAACATAATGCAGAGAATGAGCAAAAAGGAGAGGAGAGTCCAGGTTCTGTTTCAAATTTCAAAGAGGGTTGGGTTCACTTTATAGTAGCCGCTTTGTTGCATCTGTAGTAATCTGAAAATCTGTTAAAACCGGGACTGAAAATCCGTTACATCCGGGACTGAAAATCCGTTAAATCCGGAACTGAAAATCCTGCGATGGACCTATCACTGAAATGAATGTGCAATTTTGTGTTTTCGTTTTTCAGGTAACGACATGAATTACAAAGGGAGCGGTAAGGTCCATTTCGGGGTGGACGATGTGTCCCTCTATGGGACCCCGAAGGAGGAGCTTGGCCCGGGTCTTCCAGGCCAGGAAGTCAAGCAAAGCTTCCTTAAAAATCAGTTACAGGCCCTCTTCCAGCCGACGGACAACAAGCTTGCCATGAAACTCTTCGGCAGTAAGAAGGCTCTCATGAAAGAAAGGATAAGGCAAAAGGCTGCAGGTCACTGGGTTATACATCCTTGCTCCAGTTTTCGGTGAGTTCTCTATCTGCATGCTTTTATTTTTCAGGAACAATTTCATATTGGCTCATATTTTTTGTTGACCAGCACAAGACCGTGATATTGAAATTGCGGATTTAATAAATATTTTGTTTTTTACTTCAATCCGAATCTGAAATTTTCGGACATTTTTATTCGTATAATCAAAATTACCATAAATTGGTAAAACAAACCCTTTCAACAATATTATTTTTCGTCTAGGAAAAATATATTAATATTATAGCCACTTTCTAAATGTTGCTTTCATATTTCCATTAGCATGAGAATTGTCTGAGGGTAAAGAGGAATAAGGACTCGTGAATTTATAATTGGCTGAGAAGTCTAAACTTGATGAATTTATACAACATAATTTGAAAAGTCTAAAGAGACAATAGGATATCGCGAGGAAAGTTTGGCTAAGTTTAATTGGACCAAAGTGAAAAGAGAAAATCTCAATTAATGAATGACAGATTCTGCCTTTGCAAAACTTATGACTTCTCTCGGCAGAAACTTTTTTTACGCTTCTCGTAAAAAGTAGTCCAGGCTATGACAATGTAAAAAATTTAAAGGAACAGTAACTTCAGGGAAATTGGGTTGGAATTATTTAGAGATTTTGTTCTATTTTATTGAAACTTATTAACATTCATTTTGTTCAGTAATAATTATATAATTAGTCAATTTCATTTAAATCAAATTAGATACCAATTATTATTATATGGATTGCTATTATATTTTATAAATGTTCTTTATTTTTATCGACTGATAAAGCTGCAGGGGATTGAACTCTGGATGAGAAATAAACTGAGCGTTAAAAAGTGGGTAAAGTGAATTGGAGAGGGTGAATCAGGCGGGCTAAACGGTCGGTATCAAATGACTGGAATTACCTAGTAGCGCGCGCCGCTCCATAACGCGCGAAACACTATACAGCCGCTCTTTGACGTTCCAATTGGCTAAAATTGCCAGCTACTTCCGGCTGGAATCTTTGCTAATTAGCAGCAGCAAAGAGAATGACACTGAACTGCCTCATTTCCCTACACCTTATACCTAAAGTATGCCGTAAGCTTCAGGCATATTTCCCAAGAACAATCATTGAAACTTTAATTTCATGGCCCTAATGATCTCCAATTTAACTGAAATTACTGGCTAACTTTTAATTAATGGGGTCTCTCGCTGCAGTTATTTATGAATTAGGAAGACATTAAACTTGATGATAATTTTTTCCCATAACAAACGATATTTAATTAAAGATTACTTCATCTGTGATTACACTTTCTAAAATAACATGTAGTTTTTTTAAACTAATATATTTCGTGTTATATTTGAAAAGAGGAAAGATTTACGCACCGCTGTCTGCTGTTCAAAATATATTTAATGTATTTATTTATAAGAAAGTTCGCGGAATATACATGGCTAAAGTCATGTCGTCCATTTGCCCTTAATTAAAAGTTCCTTTGATCTGGATTGCTTCCTTTGATCGATTATCGAATTTCCATCATGCACCTGTCAATCAGGAATAAATGCATGACTTGTAACTGACAGCTTCTTCAAATTTTTTAAAATATTGAACGACCTTCGTAATTATAATTAAAAATTGTAACCCAGTATTTAGGTCATACTTCTGTTCTACTATGTGTACTACAGGAGATTTCTCTTTTAAAAAAATCTCAATTATTTTTCCTTGTATTTACTTATTTAAACCTATCCAGATCGACTTCACTTTGGCTGAATGTTTTCTTGCGGTTTCAGTTAATATCTTTAATATCTTTTGTTTGTTCTGTCGCGGTCGTTTTTTAGTATTTAGGGAAACTTCCGGTTTCGAGGGTCACATCAAATTATATTTCAAAGCAGAGACTCTTTCATTTTAATAAATTATAAATAGAGCTTGTTGCATTTAATTCTCAAAATTTCTCATATATGTACATGAAATGCATAAATTTTAATTGAAAGATTCTCCCTTAGGTGAATAGATCACATTCTGACATTATTAGGTTATTCGTTCAGTTATCCAATTTTCCACAAACTCTCACTGGTAATAGTTACGATGATGTAGATATGATCCGGTTGTAGCAAATGATCCACGTGTCAGAATTGTTCACATAGTTCCTCTGGCCTCTTACTCTATCGCAAGTGGAGACATTCTGGAACAGCGGGGTCCCTAGGGACCCCACACCTTCCACTTTCGTGCTTTATATCAATTCAATTATGACAGTATGACCAACCAACACAAATTAATGTCCTAGCAGAGTCGATGAATTATATTCGAGTGAAAACTACTATCGTGAAATAGAATACGATATTACAAAATTTCACATCGTTCGTACCTCACAAGTTTTCAAAACTTTTTTTTTTACATTTTTGGTGCTTTTTAATTTCCCCTGGGAAAGATCAAACTGAGTGAGTATTAGTTTACTTATATGTATGAGAATATCAATTTTATATCACCTTTCAGGCATGTTGGGCATAAAAGTCATTGTGAAGACAGTAAATTTAGAAGCGATCAATTTAAAAGTTAATTTTAGTTTTTATGCTCGAAATTTTTAACATCATACATACTTTATTTGGTCGTTTTGGCTCTCGAAAGATCAATCGAGCAATGTTGCTTCCACGTACGTTAAGCTTTATCGCTTCAACACTAGCCTGCTATTAAGTTAATACTGTTCAACTATTGCTAATCATGAACGTCCGCGTTTCGAGTCACGAGAGGCGTGTTCCTCTTTAGTATAAAAAGATAGGCCTCAAAAAATTAAAAAAATCAACCATTTTCAAAATTATGCGATATCCACATATTTTGTAGAACCTGATTCACTTTTTTTACTTTTTATTGTTACATTTGTCAAGTGATTTTCTTCCAGACTCTAATTTCACGACTTCTGAGTACTGAAAATTTCCTAATGTTTTCCGGTAATTTTTGTGCTTCACTATATTATTATTAGCTGTATCTCTTGTGCAACGAATCGAATTGATGAACTAACATGAACGACCTCTGAATCACTTTATGCGTTAGCAGATATATAGGTATAATTTTGTAAAGTATTTATGCTTATATCAAATTTCACAGAAAATGAGACTAAATCAGCCGACTGAAATTCATTTTAAACGAAAATGTAAATTTGGCCCCAAATCGTACCATTAATTATTGCTTATGGCAGTACGCATTTCGCATATAACGAACCATGAAATTCAAACGTGACCATGCAAACCTACCGATTTGTTATACTATACGAGGTGCTAATGATGCATTTAAATTGAATAATGTAACGATTGCCTTTCAATCACTCCATAATGTCTTCCGTGACTTAAACTATGAAAATTAAATCATTTTTAGGATCAATCTTAATAAAAAAAATGAATATACAAGATTTAACGTTTACAAAAATATGAAGGGCATAAGATTCTCCTTACGAAAGTGTACATATACATTTCGAGTCTAATATTAGATCGCAGGAATGAATTGTGACTGTAAGAATGATCTCAGAATAATCATCCTATTGAACAACTAAATCGAGAGGGTTCTATGTCAGCGGAAATATAATTCGTCAACTGCCTCTTAGTTTCATATGCCATGTCTCAATCATAAGTCCCTTTCAATTTATTTATATTATATTTAAAAAATAATACTTTTGAAATATTACTATTATATTACTACAATACAAATTGCAAAACATCTAAGTATAACGAGCTCGATTCATAAATTCGGCGCTTAAGGTTCGACTCTCGGTACTTGTGAATTTTTTTTAGCTTTTTTTCTAGCGTTTTACATAATTAATAAGTAAAGTTATTTTAAAACCTATTTGGCGAGTGTCAGAATATTTTCCTCGTGACTAGCCATACCAATTAATATTCAATATCTTTAACAGTTTTTTTTTTTTTAATGGAAACATTATTCTTGAGACCATTCTTGACCCGGTATAACGTGAAACGTAAACCACAAGGTAACGGACAATAGGCTTCGCTTCAGCGGCATTTATCGATCGTATCCTTTTCCGCGTCGAGGCCCAGAGTAGAAGGAAGATGGGGTCGGGAGGAAAAGATTGCAATTTACTTTACAACGGGTCATGTACGTATTGCCTCGGATATTGGTCAATCGACCAGACAATTCAAACGGGTCAATGAAATTGCTCCGGAACAGTTTTGAATGTGTAATTAATGAAGCCGGTAGAGTGAAGTGGGTGCATTCACCTAACGAGCTTTTCTCGAGCAATGCAACTCAGAAAAGATCGTTTTTCGAGAGTGGCACAGTGTCAAGGTAAAAAGGATGCTAGTGCCGAGATGTCTGGTAAAGAAAATGAAAATCAATGTCGTGACACTTTATTCCGAATAAAACAATGGAAGATGAAAAGAACCTACTCGAGAGAAGAGTGTCGTTTAATGAGATAGACCCTTATTCGATGATGATGATGATGATGATAATAATAATAATAGTAATTGGAAAAAGTTTGTCTTTTTAGTCCCGATTATTTTTCAGATTTCCATTATTTACTGCAAGCTTTCAATCGAAGTATTTCCAAATTTCATCAATAGAGTTTGAGTGTCATTAAAACTGACGTTTTTCACAATTGTAGGGAACTAATGGCATTTTCCAGAGAAAAGGAACTAATTTGTCAAAGAGGGAAGTAACAATAGAGTTTGTAGGGTCCCTCAGTTCATCTCGTTCCAAGATAGAACCATTAAAACAGCATGTTACTAGACAAAATAATGATTCCTTATATGGGATATAAATGCTTGATGGAGTACATGCTGTGTAATACGTATGTAAGTACAGCTCGTATTCATTCATTACCTCAGGTCAATTAAGATATCTCTTGCTACTGTTTGATCATACTAAGAGCCAACCACGTTGTGTAACCTCGTATCTTACCACCACCCAGTAAGTTCATTTCCAAGTCCATATAATTCTCTCCAAGAATGCAACACCACAATGGGAGAGACAAAAGCTTCTCTTCAACGACTTTAATATCATTCCACCAGAATTGTGGACTCAAGTTTCTGGTATTTTATTACTCTATATGAACTCAGATTGTTTGGAAACTTCCGTCCTAATAGTGAACCATTTAAAATTATTATTATATAGCAATCGGTTTTTAGGAGTGACTCCCCAAGTTCCCAACCCCAAGAGACAAGTTATTTCAAAAGTTATAGTTTGAGTAATTACAAATTCAAGCGAAACGAAGCAACTTCTACTAAATCGGAATGATACAACCGATTTCAAACCAATTCAAGAAAATTGAACTCAAATAAAAGCAAAAGTTAATGACGTCAATGAAGTCAACAGAGTAAATCTTCTGTTTTCTTGAAAACTGTTCATAAACAATTTTGCAGTAATTAGTAAAAGGTGTAGAATCTGTTCATGTATTTGCTCATCTCTATTAAGATTCAGTTACTTTATTAACAATTGTCACCTCTGATGTAATGTTTTCATAAATTAACCGAGTCTAATATTCTCACGACTTAAAGAAGACTTTTAATGCCAAGTTTTCAATCTGTAGTTGATTTTTTAATTTTCTGAAAATAGACACATAATGAAATTATCTTTTCAAAAAAATAAGGAGAAACATACGTTTCACTTTTTAGTTAATTATTTTGTGACAGCTAGCTCCCAAGGAAGAAATTTACGTCCACTAATTATTTGAAGCTAAATTATTATTTTTTTATTAACATAATTGCTGAATGTTCAATTAGAGCTCTATTCGTGGTATATAAATGAAGATAATAAATCATTTTCCGGAACATTTTTCGAATAAAGGAACAATACTTCATTCAATATTTCTTAAGAAAAGTGCATTATATTCAAATTTATGCAGAGGTATAATTAGTTTCCTATATACCGTTTTTTTCTCACGAAACAATACTTTACTGGCGGTTTAAAGTGAAGTCTCTTCATACTGATTTAAATAGACATCAGATTCTCTAATCGAATTATTCTAAACACCCATTAAAATTGCAAACTTCCATTTTCCAATAGTCTTTCTTGTTATTCACTTTTGTCTCTTTAAATCTCCTTTTTATCAAGATAATCATTTTCCAGAAACAAAATTTTCATGTTTCCAACGACAAAATCGGAATAAAATCTTGCTTCATGTAACTAGAAAAAAACGTAATTTTTTAAATAATAAATTTACTTGAATTAGAAACTCATTTAGAAACTCTGTTGTTATTATTACGTAGTACAATTTTTCGAACCTACTTATTATTAAATACATATCAGCAAATGGGGTGCGATAACTTTTATCGTATAACCGACTTGCAGCGGTTCACGGTAGTAATAGAAAACTATTGTTTCAATTTTCAAACTACCTAATAGAGCAACAGACTCGTGCAAGGCCCCTACAATTTTCATTAAGTAATCTGATTACTTTCAGGGTGAATATAAAATGCATAATAAAAATTTCTTCTTATACTTACTATAATTTTTTCTCTTTCCTTTTTCATCAAATAATAAAAAAATGAGGGGGGCGTGACTTGGAATGCACAAAAATTTTGCTATTCTTGATCAACCTAATATATATATATATATAATTCGAAATTTCTCTATAGAGAGATACTTGTTATCTTTATTAGCTATCTGAAGATATAAGGCATGCAGGACTGGAAGATCTGTATTGAAACGCGTCATAAAATTGGATCCACTTGAGATGCCAGGCATTGGTGTGTATGTCGTATAATGCATGTGAGAATCGCGACAATGTGGTTTAGCGTATGATATAGACTTCTCGAGTAAGGCGATACCTCAAGAATTGTATTGTAAGCAGATGCTAAATTTTCAGGAAAGTGAGAAGAGGACAAATGTAAATCTTAGCTAAGATGCTTTTATTGAGAATTATCTTCAATTAAGAATTTAATATCTTGCATAATTCCGAAACAAAATAAATTTATTAAAACTCTATTCAGATTATATTTTCCTATTAAAGTGTATTATTAAAGACTATTTCTGTAATTAGCCTTAAGTAAATGTTCTAGATATTTAGTTCAATACTTTAGAAACTGAATCATTAATTTTTCTAATTCTGTTTTTAATTTCGTACTATCGTGTTGAAGCTGGTAAATCAAATCAAATCACAATGTGTCATTTACACATGTCATCTCACTCAGGGTGTCGTCTAAGACACATTTTTCTCTATTAATTCCAAACAAACGTTCGATTCAATTACATAATCAATCCCAGCTCGACGAACGTCCGCGTTGACAAATTGCAAAAACTCACCTAATTACTTTTCTGCGCATAACTTGTCTTTAATTCACATTCCGAACATATTTCCATATTGTATTTTATCATTATACAAGATACAGAGCCGAATGATCATTGGTTTTCTGTCTTTCTTATTAATTAAGAGTCGTAAATGTAAAGAAATAAGAGCAAGAGAGACACACATGTGGAAAAAAATTGACGGTTTTCCATGTTGTGTGTCTCGCTTGCCTTCATTTGTTTACATTTACGGCTCTTAATGAGGAAGAAAAATGGATAAACGTTCGCTGGCCCTGACAATGTATACAATTTCAAAAACGACAGAGTCTTTTAATTATTGTTACATCAGTCTTTTTTAATCACCATAATTATCACATTTTCAATACAGCTTCTATTTGATGAAAAAATCAAGGAAAATAATTTACGATGACTTAAATTACTTCAATATATGTATAAATGTTACTCATGCAAATCATAGAGATAATGGCCTGGTGATACGCTCGTTAGCTGGAAGTGTCGCTTACATTTTATGAAAATGTAGATTATATATATATTCTTCGTCTATAGAGAGATCGCCACCGTAAAATCAGCACGTTCGAAACGACGCAATTAATCAAGAAATAGGAGCTTCCAAATTGAGTGTGGAAAAAAATTTCGATAAATTCTTTAAAAAAACTTTTAAAAAACTTTAAAAACTATGTATAAAAAAATATAAAATGCATATAAAAATATAACATATGCACTTTACAAAAAATTACTGGGGTTACAGTATTCTTTTCTTCACTTACATATTCTTATGTCAAAAGTCACTACAGTATTCATGTCACATGAATAATTATGAAACATAACTTTATCTTCAGAACTATTAATAAGTTGAACGTCAGACATTACCAAAAGTCGTATTTTATATCATTAGGTCAATTGAGAGGTTAATTGTATTTTTGGTTTATACTCGAACTGTCTTAACTAATGACAAACGTTCAGAATACTGAAACAGAGCTTTCAATTAATGCAAGGACATTTCTAAAACTGTAATTATCAAAACTGAAATAATATCTGCAGTATCTGCACAGAAAAAAAATGTGAATTCAAGCCTGATTTCGTTCATTTGAACGGAAGTTTATTTCTGATTATGAATGATCTTGTATTCTCATCTTCTTGGTAGTATCCCAAGGATAATATCGCAGCAAGAAATTAATCTTTTAAGATATTACTCTGCGTGTGTCAGTACCAGTTTATACTGGTAACTTGTCAAAATCAATAAACTCATCAATGAGATATGATGAGAGCATCTTGGAACTTTAATGCAAGAGATCATTAATCTAACATCATCAAGAAAAGAGCTAACGAACAATCTGTGTCCGTCAAGACAATTAAGCACTCGTACACTCTAATGTAAACAATGTAGGTGGACTTTGATATAATAGAAAATGATAGGATCAGCGCCAACACGCGGAGGAGTAGTTTTTAATTTAAAATGAGTTTACGTTCATAAATAAAGAGAATTAGTAATAAAGAGCAAATCTATTTGCTCTTCACTTCTTGTATTTCTGAAAAGAAGATTAAAAATCTGACATCATTGCAAGATTTCAACTGTTCTCAATGTACGCAATTACAATTTACATATCATAGAAAGTAAAAGTTAAGCTCGACAGAAATGGGTGAAATCGATTCTTTTAATTTACTTGAGTATAATAGCAAATGTAAATAAACTATAAATAAAAATTGCAATCACTATACTGAACGCATAATTTTCTCAGAGAAAACACCTCGAGTTGTACCCTCGATGCCCTCGATCCGCATCCTCAAATGCCCATGACTTTCTACCTTCAAGGTTGACCTCCAGGTTGAAATTAAGTTTCGTTTCTGATTCTCCTGAGACCTTCGATTCGATCGTCTCTACCAAGAGTGAAATAATCTCAAGAGGGATTCCTGCACTATGTAACACATGGCCAACT
The DNA here is from genome assembly GCA_032275165.1 of Synergus magnus. Lineage (NCBI taxonomy): Eukaryota > Metazoa > Arthropoda > Insecta > Hymenoptera > Cynipidae > Synergus > Synergus magnus. The sequence continues at coordinate 17,091,201 of JAUESH010000039.1, forward strand.
ACATCTCTTGTCTAAACAGCTATAGCTATTGCTGCAGCTACATATTCGAGACCTAACTATATATTTATACAGTACATGTACATTTACAATAAATGTAGATGTGTGTAAATGGAAATGTGTATAAAGTTACATAGTGCCCGAAAGTTTCACGAACACCTATATAGAGATCTACATATCACTGGGCCATGGTCGTACATTGCTCAACATCCGGAAGGATCATACTGAATCCCAAAGATACTTATTATCACAAAGTTATCTAATAACGCTATAGAAGGATGGTGAATAAAGTTCTGGAAAGCGCATACCTCCGATAAATTTAAAAATGCTATTTTTTGTAAAAATAAGATAATGTTTCAATAAGTAGAATATTATCAAAAAAAGGTCATTGAAAGGCGATTTGATACTTATTTTCCATTATTGGAATGTGGGTAGGTGACTAAAAGATGCCATATGTAAATCATTTTAACCCATAGGGAGTAAAAAATTAAACTTTAGCTCCGCTTTATAGGCATACAAAATGATTGAAAAGGGACTTTTCTCCCTTTGGTGCATAATATCTATTAGAATTGTAGGTTGGAAAAAAGTTTGGACAAGGGGTCGGGGAAAGCCGATTGAAAAAGATGTTTTGAAAAGTGGTCGAGGAAAAGGGGATTGAAAAAGGTATTTGGAAATGGGGGTTGTAAAAGGAGTTTGTAAAAGGAGTTTGTAAAAGGAATTTGTAAAAGGAATTTCTAAAAGAAGAGAGGAAAAGGCCTTTGAAATTGTGTAAATTGTGTTTGGAATAGGTGAAATAATAATGAAATGAAATAATAAATTGAGTCACAGTGTTGCCTAAAGTTTGTGGTAAGCTATCTTAAGAAACTTTAGATATTATTCACATAATTTTGCTTCTATTAGCTTCATTTACATCCGATTAAGCGACTTCGCTATTTAGTCTTGAGAAAGTGGCATCTGTGCTCCTTATTCACGGTCAAGAATAAATATAAATGAATGATGCGAAGTGGGTAATGTCAACCTCAGGCACGAGGAGCCAATAAAAGTCAATGTCACTATTTACCAAGGCTTTCTAATTTTCCTTGTCCTGAAAGAAAAATATATAATAACGTGGAAAATAGTTTTTAAAGATCTTCCTCATTATTTCCTTACAGAAGACATTGTATTTTTTCTCCTCTAAAAAATCAGTTAGTTTTTTTATCCTCTCATGGACAGATGACCCATAATAAATTAGAAATTGTTATTTATCATTTCCTAATTTGATCTTGTGTACAAAGATCGCCTATACAGTACTAAGTTAAATTGAATGTAAATTTATTGTAATTTATTATAATTACATTAGATTTTCGGGACTTACGAAATTCTTTCGTTCGTGTGAAATAGAAAACAAATTATAGTTTACTAGATGTACACTGTTAAAAAAAACTGATCGAAATTTAATATACCTAATATGAAAATTAATATATGTAAATGCGCAGAACGTTGTGCGCATTCATGGTATACTTGGATTAGTATACACGTATTTTAATATTGCAACACATGAGTATATTAATTTAATGTTCGATACATGTATATTAAAATTAATATACTTTCGTATATTAAAAGTATATTAATTTTACAAACATTTTTAACAGTGTAATAATCTTGCTGCTTTATCTATTCTTGGCTAAAATTATTTAATTTCTTAACATTGCAATGCTGTTACCGAATAAATCAAATAAAACGTAACTTTACTTTTTTTAATTAAGCGCGATTCAACAACTTTTGACTAAATTTCGCTTCATCACGAACACTGAATTTTAATACAATTTTATAAATGAGAATTTTTCTTGGCTTCCGGATGTTCCTAGATTATTCTGCTCACTGAAGCTGATTAACGGGCTTATCACGTGAATGTCTTTCCTGAACGACGACTTAAGTGAGGGAAAAAGTATCCTCCGTTAACTAATGGCTCGTAAGAGATATGATGGTGTGTATTAGTGGATTTTTTTCTGAATGGCAATTAACGCTCAGGCGTGGAGTTGTCTCCGTACGAGTGAGAATGAATCTAACAGGGATATAATTAAGATGACTTAATTACTTAATCCCTGTCCATTGCAGCGTTAACACTTTGAGCGATAGTACAGTCTCGACCGTGACCCTCGCCCACTGCGCAGTCTCGTTCTCTCTTCCTCTCACTAAACTTTCAGGTCAAAACATTTTATTGTTTTTATCTCTTACTTCCTTTTTAAAGTCTTAGGAAACATCTTTCTCCTCTTTCTGTGGCAGGAAGTGCCCAACTGATCCTCATAGAATAATGGACGTATTAAGTTTGAATTTATGAACTTTTGAACTGCTGTCTCTCTTCAAGATTTAATTATAAAAGAATTGATTGATTAAGTTTCGGTTAGTGAATTTATGTCTACCAAACTGAAATTAATCGACACATCCAAATTATTAGAATCATTCTGAAAATTATGCATTCCTGCACGTATATGAGTTGAATAAAATAAATATTGTATCACTCGGATGAAAAGGAATTCCTCCTCACGATATTAAAAGATAAAGAGAAGAAAAAATGTAGCTGGGCTTTCATTTTTAAACTTCATCTAATTACTTTCAAATTTTCAAAAGACAACAGATGAAACTGGGAAGGATAAATATAAACGATAGAATAAATATTTCTTATAGAAATATAAAAGTATACGCAGTATCATTGGGGTCCATAAAATGAGTGGAACTTGCTTCTGGTTATGTCAGCATCCTCTGATAGACAATAGTCGACCTGGCTGCATTGTTTCATGCACAACTGTGTAGTATATAGTCCTCATTTGTGTGTTTCGACTGTATGAGTGTCGTTTCACAGTGATCCACGCTAATCGATGTAACCACAGGTGCACTCATGTATACATATATTGTTTTGTATACATTTGCTAACCATTACAAATTGTCGACAGATTTTGATAAAGTGTATACTCTCTCAGCCATAGTCATATTTTACTAAGTATTCCATTATTTAATAGATTTTAAGTAGTAAAAGCATTTCAAAAGCTCTCTATTAAATATTTTATGTAAATATAACATAGCTTGTCTTATCTAAGAAGTTTCTCCTACTGAAACAAAACCCATGTCTTACTATTTTTGTATTTCTTCTGGTTTAAAAGTGTCTTTTTTTATCGTACTGTCTAATGCATAATATTATACTTAGCTAAGCCACAGTTATAGCAGCTCTCGAGGCTACTTCCGCATTCTTCGCGAAAAGCAGTCTGTAAATGGAAACCTTAAACATTATTAGCTAGATTACACTTGAACTTCTAGACTTAATTGGATCGTTAATAAAAGCGGAGGTAGAATCAAATACGGAAAATGTAGCTCAATTGACACACAGGAGTTATTCATACCTCCACTTAAAACTCACCCACGCTCTTTTCAAACTTTACTTAGTTGCTAATCTTCCACATTTTCCAATGCACTCCATCTTCCTATACAATACCTATACGATTATTAAAAATGTACGATCCTACCTTAAAAAAGTGGGGTAACGAAATGTCTCGAAAATCTCGCATACATTTTTGTTGCAAATCTGATTGGCTTTTGAATGAC
>JAUESH010000039.1:17094876-17119063 GCA_032275165.1 Synergus magnus
TGCTCTCTAAATTTGAATCAGCGAAATTTCATTGGTTTTTGAATGACTTGAAGTTGTAAAAAGTAAAATAAATAATCTTGCGCGTATAGCGCGCGTGTTGGTTTGCTAGTCATATAAAAATGTATAGTTTCCAGCAATTCGAGTTTCAGGGACCAATAACACTTTCACAGAATTGGGTGTTGGTACTTCTGTCGAATTGCAAGCTGTTGAAAATCATTATATTCCCATGGCTTGTAACATATCTCAATGTAATAGTCAATGTGGTAGTCAACTCATTCCCTCTAAGATCTTCGGAAATTATACTAAGCTGAATCCATTGTACGTGATTATGAATGATTGCAATGTGATTTCAAGTGACTGGAATGTGACTGCAGTTCCATTTGTATATCGATAGCCTGAGTAATTAACAGCGGAAGAAACGCATAAAATAATTTACAGCCAGTAAAGAAAAATGGTGCGTTATTCAAGGCCCGCGATTGAAGTCGTTATACGAATGTTTTACAACTGCGACTTTGCATGTTGAGCTTTCAATCTTTTCCATCCGCTACAAGGATGTATGCAGATGACTTGTCGTTAACTTTAAACGACCATTAGAATGAATTTCTCGTTCAGCTTTCTCTACTGACATGATTTAGTGTTTACTCCCTTTTTATAAATTACTCTTACGAACAAAATCAATCATTTTCATTTCATTTAACCCTCAACGAAGCCTTTTTCACTTGTCGAATTTGAATCGAGGAATCAAAATTATGAGAATCCAAGACATCCTCTAAAAAATATCATGAGATATCCAAAATATTTAGAAAAAAACGAGGCTTTTTGCAACTTAATGAGAAGCAGAGGTTCAAATAACAGGAAGACGAGTCTTCGAAATTCTTGCTAAGTGTCAAACTTTAAGGAAATGCTCATTAAGAGACGAACGTTAATGAGCAGAAGGCGAAACTGAAGATGAGCAAAAGCGATCATCTGACTCCAGAACTAGAAGGAAGGAACTTTCCTTGCTTGTCAGTCTCAGGTGTCTATTATATCTTTGAAATTCAAATCTAGCTTACAAGTTGACAATTTATGCGAATAATATAATATTTTGGTGTACTATATTCAAATTTTTAAACAATTTCATGTTAAGAGTTCATGACAATAAAGAATTTGAAAAGTGAATCTCGCAGTGCACAGATTACAGAAAATAAATAATTAAAAAAAATTCTGTATCACTTTTAATTTATTATCTAGTTTAAATTATGATTTACAAAGAGTGCTACTCTTTATCAGATTTTTCCCAACGAGTGCTCTATAATAATAAAGGTGCATCGCTCCTGAGGGATAAAGAATAAAATTACTAATGGGAACATGAAAATCCACAAAAGCCAACTGCATTTCATTAAGAGGCATGCATGTTTTTCGCAATCGTAAATTACATTTATTATAGAAACATATTGCACGAGTCGTTAAGTTGGTTTTTAAATATGATTTTCGCATTTAAACAATAAAGTAACGGTTGGACTCTAAGGTCAGGATCACTTTGCAAAGAAATCTAATATCTGGGTATTTAAACAGAGAATGTTCTACTCTATTATGAGTCAAAATGAAAAGGTCCTTAATTAAATGTATTTTAATTTCTGGCCACTCTAATTAAATTGAAAGCTTTTAATTAACTTGAAATATCTCGTTTGAATAATTCGAGATGAATAAGAACAAAAAAAAATAATTTTTTCTCGTTATTATACTAATATTTCCGAGGGACTTGATTAATATTTTTTCTTTAGGAACGAACCCAACAGAACCTGCGCATTGACCTTAACATGTAAAACGATCGCGATGTGATATTCCACGTAAACGAGCAGAGTTTCTGCAAAAATTTCCATTTTCTAGTCGAGCAAGTGCTATTCCAGTAGATTTGGTCATGATGAATGACGTCCTTCGAAAATTTTCCAACGAAAAACCAGAAAAACTGCGAATATTCGTGTTAAATCAAACGTTCCTCATGAATCTTTAAACGACTGTCGATTGAGAACGATAATCTCCTCAAATATATATCTCTCACGTACACCTAAAATTTCAGTTTTAGCGGAGAATTGCTATATTAATTGAGTTATCCTCTGTCAAAAAAACCAATCAATAAAATCAAACGTGCTTTATCTAATCTGGTTTATATTTTGAAGGTCGATCACGAATTTCCGTGAGTTTCAGATTATATTTCAGTCAAAAATAAATAAAAACAATCCTTATAATATTTGCAAGGACAGAAAGTCTGAGTCAGAAGTAATCTAATTCACTTTTTAAAAGTTCCATGTTTTACTATAATGCAAAAATCTCGCGAAATAGATCGGTCAAGAACCCTATTCACAAAATCCAATTTAGAAAGTTCATCGATCAAAGGAAACTAACTCAAGGCTCAGAAGACGGTTGATTGACAATGGCTTGATCAAAAGCTACCTGAAATTCTTATGCAACTTTTTTTACACCTCCAAACAGAAAAGGAAGATAATTAATCTTACTTGTCAAGATAACCGTCGATGTTACTCAACCCAAGTTAATTAAAAATCAATTAATCATACATTATAGTATCTTCTTCAACATTCCTCCAGAGCAAAATACCCGGAAAAAATGATACAGGAAAATCCGAGGGAAAATGATATTCCAACTCTTATATTTTATAATTCTTGGAAATATTTTTGCTTCACTAAAATAATGGCACCCAATTTTAAGTTAGATTGAAGAGAATAAGTGACGAAAGATTTGAATAGTAACAGCCCAAGGGCTTCTGCACTTTTACATTCAACTATCTGTGAAGAAAGGTTATATATTTTTCAGAGGAACGTTTATGAAAATCATTCTCAAATTGAGAAGAGTGTAAAAGTTTCGACGGCCTATAAAAGATTAAAGCCCGAAAGCAGCAGAAAGCTCACTCGTGAACCATTCACAGGCTTGACGCTTTTGCATCGTCAAGCAAGGTAGTTCTATAATTTTACTGTGAGAAGTCACATTTCTGTTGCAAGAATTTAACGAGACGCACATTGCGCACGAAAAGTTTCCTCTGAAACCAGGAAGCGTTTTATTACCAAAGTCATGACTTGTTAAAACTACTCGTAAGAAAGAGAATTTTTTATAAGTTCCTGCATTTTTCGTACAAAGTGACATTTGATCATTAGAATTCCAAACGGAAATTTCACTCATTCTATTTTTTATCCCTGCTATTTACTAAAATCTATTTTCTCAATTCATATTAAATATTTTGTTTGTGACATGATATTATTACAATCTCTCTTCATTTATGTTTTATGGGTTTTATACTAAGATTAGTTATATTTCAAATCATTTATAGACCATACGACAGTAATTCTAAGATCCAAGCAAGTAAACCACACATTACTTCCTCGACCAATCGAGCGCAAATTCCTCGTTTTACTGCCTTCTCTGCATTCCTCGGCTAATTCTGGATCTTCCATATAACAACAAACTCTAATTTTGATTGTAGGCTTATTTTTAATACAAATTATACGTCAAGATAATTAAAAGCCTTAAAATAGTTTAATTTCGAATATTTTCTAAATGGAATTGGTTCAATTGTAAACATTCTTGTTTGTGACATCCTCTGTATTTCTCGCCTATAAATTTTTGGGATCAAATTTTCCGTGATGTTCTTTGCTTTCAAGATCTGTTTCGGCTTTTTACCTGACATTGTACAAGTGCAGAATCGCAATAATTCATTCGAAATTTGGCACATGTATCAGAAGAATTGTTTGGAAAGAATGTATGGGAATAAAGTATATGTACAGCGAGTAGAAGCTAGCCTTCGGGTTAGATGTTCATACCCTGTATGTAGCGTCATTATTAGGTTGAAAAGTGGGCCAATGCTGCCGAGTCGAGCTGCACCAAACTGATTAAAGCCGAGCTTTCAGAAATTGTTTTTCTCTCCAAATCTTCACTCTTCTGCATGTGCATCTTGCTCATTTCCATATATTCTGACGCTTTCATCGGAAATGTTATCTGAATCGCGATCCGACGAAACCGAGGGAAAATGTTTTGGATGCTGTTTTTTGCAATCGTTTTAAATTGAATTTTTTCAATGATTCATGGCAATATCTGATCTATTCATCTCGCGAGTTTGGTTTTTAATTAAGAGAACTAATTAACCACAGGAAGGCAAATTTCAGATGAAATTTAAGATGAAAAGCATCTTGTAAAATTTTGTAACTGTCTCGAGGCCTTTTTCGAAGACATTTCCGCAATAAAGTTCCAATATTCGGATGGTACTGACCAACTAATAAACACGGTCGTTAATATCATTGGTTGAGGGTATTATACAGCTTCGTGTTCACATATGTATCTGCGTGCTACAGTGCATAATGCAGAAATAATGAAACGTGTGCCAGAGTTTATAACTTTATGCTCCAATTCGGTTTCTGCTGACGGCAATGCGTATTTTCCCTTTATCCTCTATTTTCCTTTTGTTATTATTTTCATTCGCAACGGAAATTTGAATATGATCATAGAATCGTAGTTCACACACCTAAACTTTATCGTTCACTCTTTGTCTTCAATGACAATGTAAATGATACAACAGTATCCGCTTGTTATTTATGTTCACTTACTTAATAAACCGGATCCCTTATTAGAATTATTTTCTATTTTCCTGTCATATGGAAACATTACAGACACTTCCCGATTGATATACTCACTAGGAGAAATAAACAGAAATGGCTCATTGCGTATATTGTGTGTTATTTTATCCTTCTCTTGCCTGTAGTTGGTCGTTATTTACGGACGATCCATAGGTTAATCGAGAGATTCGTTCCGAGTAGCATATGACGATTCATGTGACCAGACTCCACTTCAAGTGATTGATAAAAAAAACAGAGAAATATTAAAACTCGTGACTTTGACGTAGATGAGTTAAGAAATATTATTGTTAAAAAGATACTAGGAACAAAATGTCCTCTTCAGAAACCTCTACTCTATTATTTTCATTGCAATAGAAGACATTTAAAACAGTTTTTTCAAGAAAATGTCTTTTCAATCTTCTATCTTTCCTGCATTCGCTCTTCAGTTACAGCATTTTCTATTTCCAGTAGCAATCATGACACCCTTTTTTATTTTGTGTCTCGAAATACTTTAATTTTAATGAAATTGAAGTTAATGACAATTCAATAATGTCAATAGCGAAAGCGTCCAACAAAATAAACAACCTAATTTCTAAGAACCATAAAAGTGGAATGCATAAAACATTCTTGTGGAAACCAATGTCAACGCAGACGAAAAACGCATTTATGAGCTAGAAAGAATGCCATCGTGCTCCAGAATGATTGGAGTTAAAAGGTGCTTTTAAAAAGGACTTACCTTAAAGTACAGCTTCCTTCAGGTTCTGAAATGATAACATTTCGATTTATTAACCATTTTAGTCAAATCGAATCTAGACAAATCGAATAATTTTTAAATAAAGTAATATTTATATACCTCCTTCCTGTATCCAAGTTGCCTGACGTTCCCTGAACCTCGTGCTCTTGATAATCCTTTTTTGCACTCACACTTGCAACAACACTTGCACTTGAAAAAACACTTGTACTTTAACCTTCACTGTGATTTGTACTTTCACACTTATAAATTTTGACTTTCCCGCAACCCCTCCGGTTGAGAGTGAAAAACGGACTGATAGACAAAGGACCAAAGGTTGTAAATTTCAGGAATGGAATCACTCTTCCGCCTCAAACTAAGGTCAAACGGATGAATAATACACAAAGATAAATAGTAAACAAAAATTAAAAAGTCTAGCGAATCTAAATTAAATTGGATGGGTCGAAATTGAGAAATTCAGATAATAGTAAACATAAATAGTAAACACAAATTAGAGAACCTAGTGAAATAAAATAAAATTGGATGGGCTGAATAAAAATCTAAAATGGAAATATTTTGAAAGAAATAAAATGTAACTTTTCTAATGCTTTTTTCCCAACAAATAATGCTTTTCAAAGTGACTTTTTCAAAGGGGGATTTTAATTAGTATCTTGTTGTGATTCCATTAAGATTCTTTTTAACTTGGACTGCTTAAAAATTCTTTTTAAAAGCACTATGCATTTTTTTTATCAATTTTTAGTAACGACCTTCTTCATTAAAGTATTTCATTATAAATATATATTCTCCGGATTTATTTCTATGTAAACTTTATATAAAAATCTACCTTTCTACCGCAGATTCACACTTGGATGGTAAAAACCCTTAGCATTTCAAGTTTCAATATGCTTCTCTTTGCTTTTGCTCATCACTATTTTATTTTACTTGAAAATAAGTACGTGTTGAAAATGTGGGTCAATGCTGTTATTACAGGAATGATTGGATGAAATAAAAAGAGTTCAAAATTGTCAATCAAGAAACAACGAATTGACAACTTATTGATAAGATTTCTTTTTTCTCTTTCAGATTTTATTGGGACTTATGTATGCTGCTCCTGCTAGTAGCTAATCTAATTATTCTGCCGGTCGCCATTAGTTTTTTTAATGACGATTTAAGCACCCGGTGGATAGCCTTCAACTGCCTTTCCGACACAATATTCCTCATAGACCTCGTTGTCAACTTTAGGACTGGTAAGTCTATCATCATTTTCAAAACTTCGTATTTTATCACTATAATTTATGTCTTCTGAAATTTGCATATAAATACCACAAGTAAATTCCAACAATGCAAAATCAGCCAATTCATCAAAGTTCTTTTTATTACGAGTCAAATGATTAATTCCAGAAACAGGAAATTTAAGTAAATGCTTTCAACAATATTTTTCTTTAAGAATCATAAAGGAAAAATATCTCCAATGAAAACTTGTAACTCTCTGGAAGTTTTTTAGAGTGGATCTCTACGAATCTAAAATATAATCATGAACTTTTTCAAGAAAAATAGTAGAATGGCAAAATTATTCTTTGCGAATATCAACTCCTTGACATTTTGTTATTACTCAGGGATTAATTTGATGTGCATTTGAGTGGCACGAACGCGGAATTGGGTCACGAGTTAACACGTCGAAGAGACCATTGTAAATTAAACTGTATTCTACAGCGACAATGCACAATTGTTACAAATTGTTGATCCAGATTTCTAGATAAACTCGAATGTGTCAACAAATGTTGTGAATATTAATTAGTAATGTCTAGCTTACGTGTGAATTCTACAGCTAAAACGAAAGATTTGTAGCCCCGAACCAGTTCGCGAACTAAACATTAACCCATTTGTAGCTTCATGAACAAGGACAAGGTCTCCGCCACTATTTTATGATGTCTTGTGTTTTGAATCATATTTATGCCTTTAAATTACATCCACACTTGAATGGATCTTGAAAATTGAAACCATATATATTTCAAATTTTATAAATCAGTTGTTCAATCGCATTTTCATCTCCCCAAGAAGTTAGGCTCAACAGTGATTTCATAGCAACTAAGTATGTACTAAACTACACAGCTTATACGTTTCTCGTATAACATACATACCATAAGGCGGGAATTATACCCACGGTATGTTAACTTCATTGAAATGTGATGTAGAGGCAGACTTGGAGTCGTTATGGCCGGAAACAGCCCCCGTGGGAACTCCTTAGCAATATCAGCTCACTGGAGTCACCCTATTCCGAATTCCGAGTCTATTTCCAGCTTGCTTCTCGTGTGCAGAATCCAGGGCACCGAAGATTAAAACTCAAGTTTCCCCATCTAGTCGAATTGTAAACTGCAGAGGGAGAAATTCATCAAATCGTTTCCAAATTGTTTCACCTGCATATACCTACACTAAATGCATTTTACTAATATTACTTGCATTTTTAAGTTTGCTTTTGACAGGATAAAAAAGACCGAATATTCCCTCCTATTAGTTGACGGAAGATAATGTAATTTTTTCCCTTTCAGGTATAATGCAGCAAGATAATGCTGAACAGGTGATACTGGATCCAAAGTTAATCGCGAAACACTACCTCAGGACTTGGTTCTTTCTCGACCTCATCTCCTCCATACCATTAGATTATATTTTCCTCATATTTAATCAAGTAAGTATTTTTTCATATTATGTTATGAAATTATTAAAATAAGGTAGTGTCTATTCAAACGGAAATTTCGATAAAATATTCCGCCTCTCAAGATAAACTAATAAATATTGAACGTATTTTTTCGTCGCCCAGTTTCAGGATTTCAGTGAGTCCTTCCAGATTTTGCATGCTGGACGTGCTCTCAGGATACTCAGGCTCGCAAAGCTCTTATCACTCGTTAGGTTACTTCGATTATCGAGACTGGTGCGATACGTCTCACAATGGGAAGAGGTCTATGTAAGTATTATATTCTTTACGTTTTGCCCCTTTCCGATTCGGCACTATACGGCTTTAATTAATTACATTAACCACTTTACGAGCAGTTTCGAACTGCTTCTCGAAAACACTTGACCTTCTAAAAATTGATAAAGTAAATGCCAGCCTACCCTCAGGAGAAATGATTTCCGAGAGTAACTCAAGTGGTCAAGTGCTTTCCTGAATCGAGATTTTCAGGAAATTTTGTGTTACATCAAATTATACCTTCGCCCACTATATAAAGCCGAAGGTAAAGGACTCCCTTTCTTTTTCTCTTTTCTTTTTTTAATTTTTCTTGTCGAAATAAATCGAGTCTCTTCAGGTCACAAGGGAAAATCTCACGCCAGTGGTGGATAAAGCTGCTATCGTTTTATATTTTAGTACAATCTTGTCCGATTCTTCGATAATTCTGCAAATTGAACAAAAATTTTCACATGGAGAAACGATACGAAATCCACCAAACATTTTTGTCAGCCCACCACGGCTAGTATTCGTCCAGCGTTTCAACACAGATTCTAATTTTGCTTTTTTTTTTTTGCTAAACGTATTGTTGTCCGTTCCAAACCCTTCCAATATCTAGTTTTCTGCTTCTATTGTCCCCATCCTTTAAAGGCATATGATAATTACCATCAGAGCAAATTTAGTTTCGCAAACATTTCGTTCGCAATAATAAATATGTTTAGCTAAAACTAGACAATCTACCTCCGTTTCATAAAGATGGAGGTAGATTGTTTAGTTTTGGGGAAAAATATTTATTATTGCGAACGTAAAATTGGCGAAGCATAATTTGCTCTTATGGTAAGTAATATATACCCTTAAAAAGTATTTGAAAGTCATTTTTATGCCCTCGTGTACCTTGACCCATGGACTATCTCGTTAGATTGTGATTATTTTTGTCCACACTGAGAAAAAGACTCTGTCCCTATTATAAATACAGAATGCATGCACACAATTAATTTTCATTATCTAAATTTGGGTCTGAAACTGATAGGTGATAGAGAGATAGATACATTGAAAAAATATTGGCTTTCTGTCTACTCTTAAAAAGCTAAAAAAATCCTTAGTTAGATCTATTGAGCATTTCTTCCTAGGATTTTCAAAATATAGTAAAAATAAAACATGTCCACATTTAACTTTTTTTTCTTTCATTACAAATTATCCCAAAGTGAACCAAAATTTTGAAGTGAGAGTTCACTAGAACGATTAGTATTAGCAAGAAATGAAAGCAGTTTGTCACAAATATATTTAGTCTTCATATAGAATTGTTTGTAACATACTGCAGCTATAATAAAATAGAATAATACATATAAATATTAATTGCATGAATAAATCAAAATGATAGAAAATAATGGCAGTCAATGATTCATGTGTGACAAAGTATTAGTGGGCATGTCAAATGTATAAACGACAGGTTTTTGAAGTTGTATGTGCGATTGTATTCCATTATTAGCCAAGCAATCAACGATGCAGCTATCAGACCAACGAAGCAATCAGGCTTTCAATCCAATTAGAAATCCTTCTCTCTGGGCCTTTTAAAAATGATTTATTACTCAGATCTTTGCTCTGCAACTTTTATTTAAAACGAGAAATTGATAGGTTTATTTTAAGGCGGTTCAACTTTCAACTTTCTTGATAAATCCTTTACTTTCGGATTGTAGACATTTTTATAGAATACATGCGTTAATTTAAGAATGTAGTTTGTAATTTAACCATTTGAAAGAGTCGTAATATATCTACCAATGGACAAAATTGATCAAAATAAGTCACAATCAATCTTATACATTTGGATTTTCTTGAAAGATGAATTTTGTCCCGAGGTAGAGAAAATGGCCTCTATTTTCTCTTTTGAGAATTTAAGATTCTTAAAGTCTTGGAAAACAGTAGTCGTGGACACAAAAAAAAAAGGATTTTTGAAATTCTAGCTCTGAAAATATTTCCGGAATTATTCCTTTTTTGGTTGAAACATTTTTAAAGAGTATGAAATTACATCAACGACACCGAAGATATCGATAAAAATTAAAATCAAAAGGTTTTTAGTTTATAAAGATTGTCACATTAATCTTAATCTTATAAATTAATGCTTTTTACGTATTCACGCAACATTTTATTAAGTCAGCATGTTCATTTATTAAAAGTTTTGTTTCCTTTTCACCAGTAATCCATCAATTTGCTTATTGTAGCTGGATTACTCTTTTAGATCCTTTTCACTCATTGTTGCATAATTAAATACGAACGTTATCCTTGCTGTTGTTGTAATACATAATTACCAATCAAGATAATTAAAATCTCATAAAGAATGAGTCAACACAGATTTTATAATAGCACAACATATTTTCTTGTATTGTAATTGCCTCATTTGTATTTTGTACCTTGTATTTCGTACTTTGTGCTTGCCTTTGATGCTATAAATTTGACACAGTGCAACTCACTAGAAAACTCAAAGTCACTATTAATGCAAATCAATATTACTATATAATAACATATACGACTGTTGCCACTACTACTGTTGATATCAATGGCGGCAGAGTCGATGGATACAAACCTCTCTTCAAATTCTATTCCCCAAACAGATCTGCATTATCAAATGATAACAGTATTTTTCCTTACAATATCCTATTGAAAACATATTTTTCTCTAATAAAATTGAAAATGGAAATATCGTTAACGGTTCTTCAGCACGGAATCCAAGTCTAGCAAAAGAACTGAAGATATTTTAATTTTCTTGGACTATCTTCATTTCTTAAAGAGATAGTAATCAAGACAGATGTATATTTTCAAGAGGATTGTTGTAAGTGATTTAAGAATTTTCAAGAGTACATGATTCCAAAAGATAATTTTGAAGAACGATTCTTTGTTGAAATGTTGTGCCTCAGTTTTTAGTTCTTTGTACTTTGATGTAAGTATCTTTCCTAAATTGAAGATCCTCTGCCGCCACTGGTTACCATCGCTGCCGCTACGATTATCCACTTTATTGTAATCAATTTAAATGACACGCGTGTGGCTTGCAAGCTACACGCGACCCTGAAAACGACCCTATACCAGGTCAGACTAGGTTTTGCGAACACGTTCCGAATGGGTTTGCAGATCCCCCTTTATCAACAGCCGGAGAGGCACTACGAGCGCCGGGCTACACCGCCCCAACCAGACCGAACCAGCAAGGTGTGACTGCCTAGTAACCCTGATACCAAGGCGAAAAGCCCTTTCTTGATTAAAGCGTTCGTTAACTCAAACTCAATGTTTCTACGCTAGATGATTATTAACTGTGGTTTTTCCTTAGAGGAGTTGCATAGTTTGTCGTCTCAGTCTAACCAATGAGATATTAACCCAGTTTAGCTCTCACTGGAAAGCAGAACTGATCATGAGCCGAGCAACTCCGTTTACATGATTAAAGGAAAAAAGAGACCACCCTATAAGACATGATTCATTCATTCTGATCTTCTCAATGCTCACTTAACACCGCTGACAAGTTAATTGATGCGAATCACGCGAATCAAATATCTCTCCTCTATAGTCGCGTTAGTAAGTCTGTTTCGCCATGCGTTCCCGAAAGTTCTCAAAGCCATTATATCCAGTCGGAGCCTCTTCTTTCTTGTGACAAAGATGAAGGATTTAACCACAACATCCTTGCCATCCCAGAGAACCAGAGAATTTTCGTCAACGCCTGCTTTCTTTTCGTTTGCTTCCTTTGCCAGCTCTTGCTCAGATCTGCTGTTAACCTGTAGCTCAGAAGAAAGTCAAGTGCAAGGTGGATCACTCTTTTACTCAAAATTCGTGGAAAATTCATTCAAATTTCCGTTACTCACAATTTCAGTGAGTAACTTAAAGATTGGAACGGATCCACCTTTCATGCTAGCTAATTCCTTGCCAAGTGTCCTGAGAACGATTTGCTATGACATGTTGTCATGTTCGTCGGGTGTTTTGGAAAGCTACGTGCAACTAGGATCTATAAAGAGTTCGAAATACATTTAGTTGCAAACTTTCATGTCAAATAGTGATGAACTTGTAAATATTATCCCTTGGATGAGGAAATTTATTGCAAAGTGCAAAACAATTTACCACCATGTAATGTGATATTCATTTTCGTTCTTACAATTTTCTCAAGGTATCAGCAATAGAGAATCAATACATACGGATACATTTCTTCCTTTAAAAATGTACCAGAACAAATATTCAGAACTCTTACAACTTATTATTACTAGCAAACCAACACGCGCGCTACGCGCACGATTATTTATTTTACTTCTTACAACTGCAAGTCATTCAAAAGTCAATCACTCTCTTAATCTGAATCAGCGGAATTTTGCTGATTCAAATTTTGAGAACAGGTTTGAAAGAACAATGTATGCGAGATTTTTAGGATTACTAAAAGATTTCGTAGAATTTTAAGGTATTTGAGTACATTTCGCGGAATTTTTATGAAATTTTAATAGATTTCAAAGGGTTTCCAGGAGTTTTAAGCGATTTCAAATATTTTCGTGTTTTGACGAATTTTAAGAGATCTCAAGGGATTTTTATGATTTTTAAAAGATTTTGTGGAATTGTATGACATTTCTAATCATTTTAAGGGATTTCAAGAGATTTTTCTGGTTTTTAAAAAATTGTATGGAATTTTGAAGGATTTTATGGAATTTGATGAGTTTTATAACAATTTTCATGGATTTTAAAGGATACAAAGAGGTTTTAATAGTTATTGTAGAATCTTAAAGAATTTCAATAAGTTTCTGGCAATTTCAAGACGTTTTCACAAATTTTTTGGGATTTCAACAAATTTTAAGCAATATTGAAGGTTTTCTTGATATTTTCAAGAAATTTAAAAAGGTTTCTGGAAGGTTTAAGGGATTTTAAAACTTGTCGTGGAATTGCGAGGAATTTAAAGGGATTTCAAAACGTTTCTAAGAATTTTAATGGTTTTAGAGGGATTTTAAATGTTGTCATCGAATTTCTAGAAATTTTAAGAGAATCAATAGATTTTAATGATTTTTAAACGATTTTATGAAATTTTATGAGATTTCTAATAATCTTAAGGAATTTCAGGGGTTTTTCTGATATTTAAAAGGTTTTATAGAATTTGTAAGGATTTCATGGAATTTCATAAGATTTTTGATAATTTTAATGGATTTTGAAGGATATAAAGTGATTTTAAATGTTATCGTGGAATTTAAAAGAATTTCAAGAAGTTTCTGGGAATTTTAAGAGAGTTCAAAAGGTTTCTGGGAGTTTTAAGGGATTTTAAATCTTGTCGTGGAATTTCGAGGAATTTAAGGAGATTTCAAAAGGTTTCTAAGAATTTCAAGGGATTTTCACGAATTTGATCGGATTTCAAGAGATTTTATTGATTTTGTTGAGGTATTTCAAAAGATTTTGTAGAATTTAAAAGGATTTCGAAGGTTTTCGTCAAATTTTAAGAGCAAACACAGCAATCTTTACACTCTTTTGTTTTTTTTCTTAGTTTCTAAATGTACAGACTGAAAATAATTGATCCCTGTAATTTATTAGGCTACACAATCTCATCACAATACATGGTGGTCTTTATTTTCTTACCCACATTCATCAGTACAAAAATAAACCCTTTTTTAATTGGACCTACAATCACTTTTTTTCTTCACTGGAATTGATCGTCTTTAATTTCCTCAACAGGTCGTTCCAATGAGCACAAATAATGTGATTGGCTTGACGGCCAAGTGCATTAATTGTTGGGCTAAATATTTGACATGTAAGACTTTGCGAGCGAGAAATTGGTTGATCTGATCGTAGGTCTGCCTGTGAGTGTTAGGTGTACAGATATTTGCCCGAATTTTGTTGGCAATGTGCCCGTGTTCAGTGTGTGTCCCCATTTTTTTTTCTTTCCTTTCCCCCAAATGCTCGCTGTCTTTCATGTTGTTAGCTGCCTGATTTGTAAGAAAATTTTCGTTTGTCCAGGCCCAGAGGAGAGCTACGTGGAAACAGCGGCACTCTCCTTGTATTTATCTTATTTCATTCATCGGCACGCTAAACCCATTTCCAATTTTTCCTATCCCAATCTGTTTTTATTTCAAGCGAAATATTTTATTTTTGCTGCTTGAGACATCCAATATCTTGTTGCGTTAATAATGTTCACCAGTGTTACGTGACTGACAAATTATTTTCGAATGCTGTTGATATATAATTAATGATTGATGTTAATGAAATTCAAACAGAAAGAGGAGGATAATGTTAAAATAATTAGAGAATTCTTGGTACATTTTAATTATTCTTTGAAGGTCACCGATTTTTTTTAGAATAATTACCACATTTTTAGAACTTCGATCAGGTCCAAAAATTTCAATAATCCTTTTTCCGATCAAAGCCGCTACTTTCTCAATTCGTTTGACAAATAAAACATACTTTTTTTATAATATCCATTCTAAACCTGATTGGGTTGTGGAATGCGAAACCGGTTTTAGTTTTCTTTTCTTATATTTTGATCAGGATCTCTACTGCTATGCTGAAAAAATTATTTTCTGGTCCCTTTTTATGTGTTTCGTACCTCAAAGAAAATTAAAAAATATTATCTCCTGTTAGCCGAGGCTTTCAGCTGATGAAATTTGTGTTTTTTACTTTTACTATTTTATGAACGACAAAAGTATCTAACTTTATGAAAGTAAATTTACTAATAATCCATAGAGAATGTTTTATCAAGTAATATCAGGTGACCTTCTTTTCAAAGAAGAATTTCATTAGACAATATTAAAAATTCAAAATCAAACTTACATAAAAAGATTTTCAGATATTAAATGCACGTGCTTGAGTTGTGAGTAAAATATCCAAATTATGACACTTATATATTTTTGTGAGTCTATTGAATATGTGTAGGTGTACAAGTGGATAAAAATTTTATTTTCAATGTTATTTGTTGTTTTATCCGACCTGAAAATTAATATTTTGACGCAAGCACGACTTTTTGCAGGTTATTAACGAATCTTTCTCCGTGTGAAAAGTAACAAAGGGTGATGTATGGCTTTATTTTTGTCAAGATAAATATTTTTACTTTTATATGTAATAATTTATTAAAGCCAAATGGCAGAAGGGATTAATCATTTCCTTTTCTTATTAATTATTTTTCAATTAGTTCTTTATTCTGATTTCATGTATGAAAGGAATGAATTATAGAGTACTGTATAATGAGAATTGTGGATTTTATCCAATTCTCATATTTTCACCTCTTTCATAATACAATATGAAAATGCTTATTCAAATTTTTGAAGAGCATTGAAAGTTTCAGATGGACAAATACATACGAATTATAATTTACATTTAGATAGGCTGGATAGTCATCGTTTAAAGAGAAAATATATTAGGATTAGGAGTTCTCTGCCTACATTTTGCATGATTGTGAAGTATTTTGTATTTACTACTGATTTTTAGATATTTAAAAAATTCTTTTATTTCTGATTAAAAGTTACAGTTCTTCATGCCTGGAAAAGAGAATTGGTAACTTCTATATCATTTAAAGGCTTTGTAAAATTATATGAAGTTAGAAAACTTATTTTCTAGGCAAAGCGAGAGACAAAGTCAAACTTTTAAGCAGAGATTAAAGAAAGGTAGACTTGTTTAAAATTAAGATCACAATCTGGTAAGGTTGTAATTAAAACAGTTTTTGTTCGATATTAGAAGCTTTCTGTAATTCTGATAAATATTCTGTGATAAAATTTTTGTGACTTTGTTTGAGTTTGAGTGAACTAGTTAGACTCTTAAAATTTTACAATTTTAAATTGTACCATTTACCTTTAAAAATTTAACTATATTAAGTTAGAGAACTCTAATTATAAATATGTGAAATTTTTACCATACAAAATTGGAAATTGGCTCTTTTTTGTTTGGAACTTTGATTCTTTCATTTTCATCGCAGATTAAGAAAGTTTAATTTATTCTCTATTTAATTTTCTACCCCACGTAATGTTAGTTTTTCTTATTTTGGATTTTATTTGACTATTTGATAAATTTCAGTTCAGATTTGTCTGATTGATAATAAATCAAGGCACACAAAACTTCAGTTTAATGAAAACGTTTTTATTGGCGATTGACGAAAATTACGGTACATTCGAATGACGCATTTGAGTTATACGTGTGTATGACCCCGGATTGGATATTATAGAGATGGATTTGAATGATTCACTGACATTGATCGAAGCTTTGTCATGCAGACCAACTCTGGGGGTAGCAATTGTGAATATATAGGTTCACTCTAAAACCTGACTTCAATGCAATTTTCTGTGCAAAACTGAAATTCTGTGCAACATAAATCAAACTTTTTTAAAAATATAACCCCTTCTTAAAATATTTTTTTTCCAACTAAATTACCTTCTTTCTTAATCTGGTGCATTCATTTGGAAACTTATTGCACGATATGAGATACGTGAAGCGTTTATGAAATTTCTCTCAAAAATTGTAATGAGAAAAATAATTTGAGGCAGAGAAATCATTGTACTTTTATTTTTAAATCTAGCTCATTGTTTTTTACGGTTTACAATATTTCCTTTTTATATTTCTGTGCGTAATGAGTTTATGATTTTATATTGTGCAAGTTGACCAACATGTTTTTAAATTACCCAAAAATTGTAAAGGTCAAAATGTTTCAGAAGGTATATAAAGAGACGATATTTTTTCATCAACTCAATAAAAACTTATACGACGTGTAAAGTGTTTTAGTTTCGGATGCAACAAGTTTAATTATCTTGTAAATTTCGTACGAAATTCTTATTTCGTTTTCTGTGATCCAGCCGCGATGCGTTGGCGTGAAACAATCAATATCAACGTGAAAAGGTCACCTCTTCGCATTTTTCATTTAATCATTCCACTGTGGTTAGATTTACGTTCCGTTGGTATGCATGCTTCTTTTTTCACGGACAATTAATACCTAACTTTATTTTCAGATTTATCGTTCTCGGAATTGTATTACTGTACCAACTTGCTTTATTTCCTTGCATTTCTTTCCCATTTTTCAAGACTTTTTATTTCCTTTAGAAAAAGGCACAGGTGACATGGAAAGTTGGTACAAATGTCAAATTTTTTCTCCATTTCTTCGAATTGAAATTCCAGAAGAACTAAAATCTATTTTTAAATATTTTCGAGTTTTCCGAGAGCTTGCCGCATTTTGAGAAACTTGAAAATAAATTGCGCTTGCCGCTTGTGCAATTGCTGAATTGAAGAATGGCTTTTTCTTTATTTATTTCTCAGTTATTATTCAAATCAAAATCAATTCTAATCATGGTCAACTTGTACGTTTCATTTTCTTTTCTTTTATGATTTTCTTAACACCAAACCGGAATAATTTTTACATGTATCATTTTTGGTAATTAAAAAGTGAGAAATGATCCTTTTTCTTCATAGGAAATTATCTAAAATGAAATCAGGATTTTTTTTATTAATTTTTATCGGAATTTGTCTTACTTTCTAAAGATGTTGATTTTCTATGTGTAAAGTCTCTAGCTCTGACCACGTAATTTACATGAATGTTTGCGCTGCAAACGTCATGCAAATTAGGTGCTGTGCTTTGCATACCGAAATCGACAACATTCTGGTTTGTCGAGATTTTCTCTGAAGAAATTTAATTTCAAGACTTTTATCACAAAAGGGTACTCTAGTTTCTCCACAGATCGATTTACGAATTTTTCTCTCTAATTTGGTTTTCAAAAAAAAGGTTAAGCATACCTTTATTTATATTTTTTACCCAAAAAGAAAAGTTTATGAGCCAAAGAATGTTTGACCGGCGCAAAGTGGTCAGAACCCAGAACTTTATGTTTTTCTTTCAAAAAAGCTGAGTTAAGAGGATTATGAATGATAAATTCTGGGTTTTGTGCGACGCTCTCCTCACTAATTTTCAAACATTCCTGAAGACAATATTTCAAACTAACAATTTATTCATTCTAACAACTTCGTTTAACTCTCAAATTCGTAAAATTTGAGAGCGCCTATAGACTCGTCGAAAAAGAAAATAAGAAATGTCCCCAAAATGCTTCCGCTACGAATCGTGTGACTAAAAATTGCATACATAAGACAGGCAGGTAAAGAAAATGAAATTGCCTGCAGGAGCAAAACCTGTTTGCCATCGTTAACTAAAATCTAATTAAAGCGCCTATACTGACACAATTTTTCGAATAACCAAAAATGAGAGTCCTTTCCAATTTTCTCTTTTTCTTTAACACTTTTTTTTCTGTCTATCTCTTTCTCTTACTTCTCTGTACGATTTTTCTGTAACCTGTCCTCTTCTGACTATGTCTTGCTATGTCCCGGCTTTCTTTTGTTTCTAGATATTGCAGAACCTACAAAAAAAACGCACTGAGCGGAGGGGGCGCCTAAGCTCTGACAATATGAATAAAAAGAAGTCCGGTTTCAGCAAAAGCGACCTTATTTTTAAGGTAACCCGCCTTAACGATCGCGCAAGCTCTTGCCCGCACAGCCCTCTCGTAACAGATGATTTCGTCCCAATTTCTCGAAACTCGATGGAGGGAAGCACCTTTTTTCCCCCGAGGAAACCTAGCCATGTCGAATTTCTGTCAAATCCAATACTGCGGCAAAGCTTTAATTTAAACGCATTACCGAACCGAAAGGTCCTTTCAAAATTCATGATATGCATATACAGCGGAAGTCATCCAGAATAATGTTAACGAGGACTAGATGAGAAACGAGCAACTCCTACCAATAAATATTCGAATTTTCGCCACACTTTCTTGGAGACATTAATTTTCATAAATACTCTTCACTAAACTATTCCTATTGTATCAATATAATATATTTCTTTAGTGAATTTATTCTATTGATGGCGGTCGGGTTTAAAGACATTTTCAAAAATTAATTGCATTTAATAATCTATATAAGAGGTGTTAAGGTCAAACAATTTAATCGGGGAAGACATCAGTTTCATATAGTATACTTATCTAAACTAATAATATACTCGTTGCTGGGATAATTTCATCATATGATGTTAAGGGTTTAAATGGGAAAATTGTGCGACGTGCCTGGTTCATAAAGGACACGCTAACTACTCCGGATGAATGCTCTTTGACGACTTCTTGGAAGCCGCTCGTTCTTCGTAATAATAATATTAATAATAATAATAATAATAATAATAATAATAATAGATAAAAGTAATAATAATAATTAGTAATAATACATTTTCAAATAATGGTTTCCACTTCTGTCGAAAATTCTCAAATCTTTCCAAGATAATAATAGGTTTCAAGGTTTCATTTCATTTCGGAAAAAATGATACTTGGTCCATTTGATTCGAATATATATTTAATGTATAATATTATCTCTGACAAACTTTCTGATCTCCAACTCTAATTAATATTAAATATTAAAATTCCATTTAGATTTTGAATATCTTCACTAAACTATTCCTATTGTCTCAATAATATGTTTCTTTAGTGAATTTATTCTATTGATGGTGGTAATCTCGAGGAAACGATAAAAACTCTTCATCGCATCTGAACCTAAGTGTCATCTTGATAGTTTCATCTATCGCTTTATTAATCGCCCATATCGAACTTGGGAATTTTCGACAGATCTGCTTCAAATGGCAGGAGTTGCCAGCACTAAAATACAGTTACCGAATAAAAGTTCTCCAGCTCTTCAATTTTATGGATTTCTAATCTTCGAAATTGAAAAAAAAAACTCCCCTCCATCATCGTTTGAAAATTAGGGGCGAAACAAGGGCGTGAGGGGAGAGCTGCACGCTGATTGGCTCGTTGGTTTCTACTTACAAACATTCGCTTTTTCTTTCCGCCGCATACATATTACATTTCCCGCAGCAATAGGCTACGCTTATAAGTATACCACAATTGGCACCCGTCTAGCGATGAAAAAATGCAACAAGGATAAACGATAAAACCGGACTTGCTCTTTTTGGACCAAAGGAAACAATCCCTCATTACCTTCTGATCACCTTGTGATCCTGAATTTCAGAGAGGCCAACGATTCCCAAAACGATCTTCGAACACGCGATCACTCATTCGATCATCTCGATCAAACATTCAAATAATATACCCCTCTCTTTCTCTTCATCCCTACCCTAATACTATTACTGCCATTTTTCTTTCTGCTATTCGTTTTTTGCCTTTAAGGAGCTCCCATTGGAACAAAAACTAACCTTTACTAATCATTTTTCTCTTTTTAAATCGCAAGCAAAGTCTCGAGGTTCATATTCCGTGAATATGATATTAATCTACTCCCCCTCGAACTTTCAATCACGTCTAAATCTTCTCTAAACGAAAATTAAGATTGGTTTTCTGTGTCAAGGGGATCCTCGTAATGGCATGAGTGAATAACTTGATATATAGAAAATGAAGAAATGAATAAAATTAAAATATGTAGCGAATACATATATACATTTTCATAAAAAAAATTCCTCAACATTTGCATCCAAATCCTCTCTTTTAGAACCCCCTCTGTGCTTTTGATCGCTAGACGGTGCGCGCACTCCTGAATCTGCGCACGTGATTGGGCGTCCCTTCTCTGTCGCTTTTCGCGAGTCGCACACACGTAGCCGCTTTCGAGGAGCAGCAGAAATAAAATGTGAAAAAGCGAAGCATTAGAGCGTAGAAAAATTGCTGATAGAAAGAAAAAGAAATAATGTAGCTCTCAACCCTTGCCGCCAATCTGCGATCGATCCTCTTTGCTTTGATTATAAAGAAGCTGCGCTTTGTTCAGCTGGCTGTTTTATACTTTGCTTCCTCGCTTATCGCTTGGCTTTTTGATGCTTTGTAACCCACTGTTGTTTTCCGTTGATTGTTACCGCAAAAAATTGTTATTTATAATACATACTCGACTTAACGAGTACATCGTCTCGTTCTCGTTGCCTTCATTTTGTTTCTATGTTGGTTGCTGTTCTTTATACTGTCATTATTATGATTATTATTATGATTGATTATTATATAATATTATATCATGGACAAGCTTACTCTCACTCCTATTGACTGTTCAGTAGAGAAGTGCAGTAATCGTTAATTCACCCTTTCGCTATCACACGTGCGCATCCTATTTTAATGTAGTATACATTATATTTCTACAGTCTACCTGGTTTTATTCATTAAATAATAAATTCATTTCAAGGCAATTTATCAATCTTTCATTTAAAATCTTCATATTCGCGAAACCTTTTTTATGGAGGAAATTCTGCTTTTTAATGATTATTATTTTCCTCTTCTACAGTTTGAAATTTGTCTCCCTAACTAATATTAATTATTCTCCGTAATTGTGTCAAATTACTCTAATTTGAATTTAAACAATTTTACGAGGGCTCCGAAGCTTTTAAAGCTCTGATTTTTTGCTGTATTTGAGATTTAAAGGTCAAATGTAATTAAAACCATGTATACTGTATATACTCATTACCGCAGATATAATTTTGTAACATCTACGTGACATTTGCGAAATAATTATTACATAAATGCTATAAAAGTATATCTTTGGCTTATTGCAGAATGAGTTGCTGTTGATAATAAGTATGTTCTTTTGACTTTATTCACAAGTTTATTATCATCAATGACTTACTGCAAACATTCATTTTTTGTATATGTAGCAGATGCGCCTACGTGTATTTTTTTTTTTTTAGATCAGGTAACGTATTTGTTTGTGAATTATTTCTAAGATCATCATCCCCTTTGGTACATCATTAGGCTCAGATGCAACATGTTGATTAAAAACACAGATCATTCTATTTTATTAGAGCTAGTAAATATCACGATTACGGAATCGATACGTTTAACCCGCAATTTGGATCCAAAAGAATGGTCAAGAATATGATTTCTTATGAATATAAACTTGAAGAAGTAAAAAATCATGTTAAATTCACCTCTACAATTATAACAGTTATCTAATGCCAAAGCACAGTTGTCTAATTCCAATTTTGGTGACTGATGAAAAAATTAGGCAACTGCGTGATGCGGGTTCGTCGTAACCGAAACTGTCGCATTACTCGAGGGAAAAGTGTATTAATATCAAAAGACGTTTTATTCACTTTTGATTATATCTTGTATTGCACAAAGGATCATTAAAAAAACATGTTTTAACACTTTCGAAACAACTTTTCTCTCGAAGTATAAAATATATCGTCCTACTAAATGGCGATAGAGAAAATACGTCTCTGTGAACAGGCATGTATGTACTTTTCTCTGAAGTATGCATACACATCTGTAAGTGTTCGTGGAACATGCTTCATTAACTCTTGACAATTTTTTAGATCATCCTCGATATTTCGAGAAAAGAGAGATTCAAACTATATTTTGAAAATCCCTACAACTTCCCTACAAATTAATATTGAGAGGAATATAATTGAGATATCTCTCTTTTTTCGCGCTTATAGTATATACATATAAAAAGATTCTCATATCAAGCTTAGGTATAAGATGCATAAACGATGTGAGGATCTTAGAACATTTTTCAAATGATTTTCCATTTATTTTCTGTTAAAAGCATCGTAGAATCATCAACGGTTTCGATTTTATCGATCTTTCGTTTCCCGTTTGTGTATACCTCGTCGTGCGTACTTTCTGATGTAGCATGCTTTCTTTAACAAATTTACAACTACATGTCAGTAATTATCGATGTCAAGGGTATCGATTTTTAAGGAAATCATTGGATTACAGAATTTCCACGTGTTATCGTATTTGTCGTTAACATTCAGTGCCTGGGAGATTGCTAACCCAAATAGAATATAGGGTTTGGCAATGATTCCCCTATTGAGAAAGCAGTCATTCCTTTATCAATGGAAAATCTTGAAATTCTTTTGAAAAATTAGAACTGGGGATGGCTGATTTTTTTAATAGGATTGAGCAAAGCATTCAAGTATCCATTATTAGTTTACGTGTAACGTTTCCGTGTTTTCAATATTAAAGTCCAAAGTAGATTTTAAAAATGGCGAAGTCGAGAGTTGTTTTGTACGGCACTAGCTTGTTTGCTGTACACTATACGCAACGACGCTTTCGGATGCCATTAACAGAAAGGGTTTAGTTAACTCAGGTACGTAATGAACAGTGAGAAAGTAAAGCCTGGTAATTGTTGTTGGCAGTTCCTGAATATGGCGTCGGTGTTCATGCGGATTTTTAACCTGATCTGTATGATGCTCCTGATTGGCCACTGGAGTGGTTGTCTACAATTTCTGGTACCAATGCTTCAAGGCTTTCCTAGCAATTCTTGGGTTGCCATCAACGAGTTGCAAGTGAGTTCCAAAATAAATCTACATATTTGCAGGGTGGCCACAAGATTCAATTTTTCAATTTCCCTTACATTTCCCTGACTTTTTTTCCCTGACTTTCAAAACAAATTTCCCTGACAGAAAAGTATTAAAAATACGAACAAATTTTCAATAATAATGCTATTGAATTTTTTTAACGTATAAAATCACTTTATATCTTTTGAAATTTAAAATCACTCCAAATCACTTAAAATTCGTAAAAATCCTCAAAATTCACGAAAACCTTGGAAATCTCTCAAAATTCTTTGAAATTTCTTGAAATTCCTAGAAACGTCTTAAAATTCCCTTTAAATTTGTTAATATTCCATGAAATCTCTTAAATTTTCACTAATTCGTCTAAAATTCCTCAAAATCATTTGAAATTCTTTAAATTCCAGGAAACACTTTTAAATTCCTTAAAATTCTTAAAAAACTCTTGCCCCTAAACCTTACAAATTCCACAAAACCTTTCCAAAAATCTCTTGAAATCTTTTGAAATTCCTAGAAACATCTTTAAATTCCTTAAAATCCCACTACAATATTTAAAATCCTATAAAATCTCGTAAATTCTTTAAAATCTGTTAAAGTTCCATGAAATCTTTTACAATTTCACAAAATCTTTTAAAAATCAAAAATAACTTTTGAAATTTTTTTAAATTCCATGAGGAATATTAAAATCACTTTAA
>JAUESH010000039.1:17140885-17184123 GCA_032275165.1 Synergus magnus
TGGAAGTTTTAATTAGCTTAGGATAGTTCAATTAGATGTCCTGCATTTTTGAAAATGTTGAGATTTCTTTAAAGAACTCCATAACAGTGTATTGCTAGTTTGACGAACTCTTGAAAAATCCAAAGCAGCAGTTCACCGAGAGTGTCAAACAAAAGGCAAGAGAGCTGTATTCCTAAGCGAGGATAAAATATGTAACAAAAAAGCTTGTAAATTATGAAATACGATATAGCTACGTGAAATACGCAGCTCGACACGACACTATTCATCCCTCAGACTTTACTTTGTAAGCTGAAAAGCCCTTCGTAGGCTGGCAAATTTCCAGACGCAATGCGGCAGATGGCTCTCAAGTCGTTCACTGTTAGCGCTAAAAGACCAAAAAATATTTGAAAGATGATCTCGTGATAATAAAAAAGTGATATAGCATATTCATTTTTATCCCCTTATTCGTATAATATGTAGCCATAAAGCGGTTAAAAGTTTCCTGACCCAGTATCGGCAAGCTCTTCGAAGCTTCTAAAAGACTGAATTCTCTGCAAAAAATATAGTACCTCTTTTATTTTAATATCCTTTCAAATCAATTCATTTCAGTTAGGTAATAAGATCGACAAAATTTGTACCTAATCACCTGAGTGAGCAAATTCGATTAAAACCTTTAGAAAAAAAAAACACGAGTAATGCTCAAGTGCGCTATTCAAAGCATTGTGTGCAATAGTTGCACGCGCATTCTGACCTTAACCTTCCTCTCAATTATAGTAGCTAAAGTAACTACCCTAATCAGATCAACTACATTATCCCGAACAATGATCGGAATCTAAATCGACGATCGTTTCTAGATTCACATGACCACCAAACACGGAAAAAACCAATTATGGGCGTGATTGAATTCAGTCAAGCGCGCTCTATGTTCCTAAAATTGGTATTTTTAACTTCTGACTAAAAAGAATATTTACACTCATTTGAACAGAAAATGGGCCCATGATACACAAATTTCCTGCAGAAAGAAACTCTTAGAATTTAGATTTCAGTATGTTTACGATTTAAATAAAATGAAATGAGGAACTCGAGGTTCGAGTGCTTTCGGAAAGTTCTCGTGAGGAGTAAAGAGTTTTTCATGGATGGAGGTGAAATTTGAAATGCATACACAGTAAAAAAGAAACCTTAAAATTGTTATACCTTAAAATTTTTTTGGCCTAAAACTCAGTTAAAACTTAAGTACAATGTACAATTGAATTTAAGAAGTTCAATATTTGAATTTCAGACTTAGTGATATTTTTACTTAATTTAAGTTCACCTCAATTAACGTGTATCAATTTTAAAGTTTCTTTTTTACTATGTAGCTTTTACGACTCAATTTTCTTAGAGCGATATCTTTTTGAAAATGGCCATAAAGAAGGGGTATATTTTATTTCTCTGGTAATCATCATGGCTTTTATGGAACATGACTGGAAATGTAAGACGATATGTAGCGTGTAAACGTGTGTATTATATCTATGTATCCATTGCACCAACCCAACGTGGCCCACATTCATGTAGTGAACAGACTCTAGGCCACTCTAGGCCGAAATCAATAAACGGAAGCCGACACTTCTACATTCGGTCTCGCAGCTTCATTACATTCACGTTTATTGTCATGTGGACGATGAAACAATTGATATGAATCAAAGATTGCAACCTTCAATGCAGAACGCCACGAGAACAAGATCAACGATGAAAATCGGATCAGTTTGAATTTCCTCTCTTTTTCGCGAAAAGCTTTTCACGTGATAACAAGATAGTTTAATCCTCTAATCCACGCCCAAACAAGAGCTGATCGATATACATTTTGCTGTCTACAAAGCAATTTCCCTTAAGATAGAGAATCAAGAATTAATTCTAGAGTTTAACTGTAATTTTTTTTAGAAAACGATATTCTTTTCTGTTTCGTTTTTTATCACTTTACGACATTACAAGCCATAATTTTATCTACTAAATCGAGCACGAAAGCCTACTTTAACCCAAATTTCGGTCGCTTTTATCAAGTCATTTGCTAGGTAACGGTCGGTCAGATAAAATTTAGTAGCCTGAAAAGTAGCTATAGTTAGAGCTATAAAAAACCCTAAACCGTTTATTTTGTTCGAGAATGCCAGATATATACACTGCGAATTCTCATGCTATGACACAAGGGAAATCTTGCTGATACACGCTGAGTCTCTTGTAATATCGTTTTCATGATCTCGGAATTCTATGAATACATTTATGAAATCTACAATAAGTAGAATCGTTACTCTACACATGGAAAAGCTGCTTTGTAAGTGTAAAAAGTGGCTTTAATGGATAAGGATATGATGTCATTACCATAAGAGTAAATTTAATTTTGCCAACTTTACGCTCGCAATAATAAATATTTTTTGCTAAAACTAGGCTATTTACATGACAGAGTTTAAATTTAAATGATTTAAATGACGGAGTTTTAGTGAAAAATATGTATTATTGCAAACGTAAAGTTGGCGAAACTAAAGTGCTCTTATGATAAACTATCATATGTCCTTAAAAACGTTCCAATATATATTTGAAAAATAAAAGAATGGTATAAGTTCACAGAAATAAAAAATAAACATTCAATAAAAGCCGGTAATTAAAGTAAGAGTAAAAAGCAAAAAATAATTAACAAAAGCGTCAAGCAAAGTCAATAAAGCGATAGGAACAGAGCAAAGAACACTTCATTTGAGAGAGCTGCACTTAAGGGTTTTCGTTATAATAGCGACTGTGAGAACACGAGAGTCATTGAATCTCTTGCACATATCGAGGAAAAAATCCAGGACTTTAATAAACTTCAGTTTATGATTAATTGAAACTTAAAGTAGAACAATGTAGAGAATAAAAGGAAATTAGGATTCATATTATTGTCAGATTCATGGTGAAATGCACATTTCACTGTAACTAAAATTTCAAATAAACCTAATAAAAATTATATTAATTGAGTAATGGGAATTTGCCTTCTAGCATCAAACACCAGAATGAAAGCTTATGAACGTGAGTACGAGTGGCGTTGCAATTGTAAATGCGAATGACAATCATCCGTACTTAGATTAATTGCAAAAATTAGGAAATTGGGTTAGCCTTGAATCATAAAACAGGTCAGTATCAAACAACGTTCACTAAGCCTACGCGAAGCTCGACCCCAGTGATCTAACTGAAAATTATCCATATAAGTTCTCTAGAACTACAATGGTCCATTACACAATAGAATATTTCAATGGATTCGATTCTAGATGGCATTGAATGTTTACTGGAGTTATTTTCATTTTAAAATGTGAGAAAAAAGAGAAGAGACGAGAAATAACTGAAACTTTGATCAACCTTTTAGAAAAAGATTTAAATTGGAAAGTCTTTTAAATCCAAGAGTCTATTAAAAGCTTGTATGTTCAAGTGAATTGGAAGTATGCATTTCATTTCTCTCTGTATATACACATTACTAAATGGGGCTACAAATTGAAATGTATTTGCAAAAGCAATTTACTTATGTGCAACAGAATACTATATATAAAGATTCCTTCACATTGATGGAACATTTCTTTGAATAACGGAACTACAAATGATAAAAACTTTAAGCATTCTTACAGGGATTTCCATTTTACTCTGTGTCTGGGCTTACATGAATAACAAGCGATTTCGAATTGAAATTCTTTTAGAACCCAGTCTGATTCTTTTATTCAGAAATAATTTTCAAATAAAATTATTTATGAACAGAAACTTTTTTTAAAAAAAAGTCATATTTAAATTGGAAGTTTAAAAGGGATTGATAAAACTTAAAAGCAATTACTTTTGCCAATCAAGCTCTTCTCTTTTTATTCAAAAAGCAACAGTGATGTGTATCTCAACTGCTTTTGAAATTTAAAAGAAGAATTTTAAAGTGAAATGACTGGCAATGAGATTTCAAGACATTTCTTGACAGCCTATTGAATAATTATTTTTACAATTTTAGGATGACATAAGATTGACGTTGGAGGAAAGACTAATGGAACAAACAACAATGGTAGATACAGAATTGCGATTGGGTGAGAGACGAAACTTTCTGGCGAAAAAGTGTATTCAAGAAGGTCTCGATCGTCCTGGCAACGACTCGCTTCACAGGCCAAATGCATGGGAATTCCTTATAAATAGAGAATATCACCTGATTTGGTGCAACGTGTTCAAAGCTGCATCCACATCCTGGATGTACAACTTCAATTTACTCGCTGGGTAGGATTTCCTCTACTTTACAATTCTTATGAGTGAGCCAACCTGCACATTCAGTTCAAATTGCTTTTCAGAATTACAAAATTTGTGTGGAAGAGATTTTTCATGATACTCAACAAAATCAATAAAGCAAAAAGCAATCCTTTCTCTATACATGATGGTTAGAAGTAGGAAAATGTCCAATCCTTCATACTGATCGTAACTTTAGGTTCTTGAAATATTACAACTATGTACCAATACCAATATTTCAGAACTTAATCCGTAAATCAAGGGTGTTGGGAATTTAAGGAAATTAATTAACAGCTTGCATGTAGTCTCTCGAATTCTGTGGTATTCATGGAACTTCTGATCGAAGCTATAGTTAAGGATAAACTTTGTTGAATGCTTAACAGATACAGCCCACAATTTCTGAAAGCGACCAAAGCTGTTCCGGTATACTTGGCACGACAAAGGTATCCCAGACCGACCGCGGAAGAGCTTGGAAAGTTCCTAAATGACAGCATAAGTTTCCTGATTGTGAGACATCCTTTTGAACGGTTGCTCAGTGGCTATAGGGATAAATTCGAGCAAAGCTTGCCCCACACATTTCATAGTAAACTTGGATCCTACATAGTTTCACACTATAGAGTAAGAGTAAGTACAGCAAGTTTCTAGAAAATAAAAACAAATGTTAGAAATTTCAAGAGGAGAGTAGAATAAAGCTAGCTTTTAGTTTAGAATTTGTGAATACTTTCATAGCAATGATCCTTAAATAAATGTTTACAAATGTAAAGTCTAATTCCGTACTCTTTTTCAAATAGGATAAAAAAGGGGGAGGAAAACAGGGTCCGAGATACCCTCTTTTTGAAGAATTCGTCAGATGGCTTTTATGCGAGTGGGGAGCTGGAAAAGAACTCGACATGCACTGGACTCCAGTCGTAAACTTTTGTACGCCTTGTCAAGTGAGATTTGACGTAATTGCAAAATTTGAAACATTACACGTAAGTATGAAAATATTTTTTTCGTAATTTTAATTTATTAACTCAAAAAATAAAGCTTGGAAACGTATTCAGAAAGATCTGAGAATAAAACGGTCCCTGTAATTCTGTCCATTTTTAAAATCTTTTCTGTCGATTTCTATTCCACAATTTATTCAGGAGGATCTAATAAAAAATGGTCTCTTTAATTCTATCCGTTTTTGTATCTCTTCTCTTCATTCCTATTCTAAAATTTCCATCCCTTTCTACCAATTTATATCACTCCTTCTCTATTCTAATTTTCTATTTAACTATTTTCCACCTCTGAATTAATTTGCATGGTATATCTAATTCTGCGAAATTACTTTATTGATCCTAAAATCAATGATTCTACTACGCTACTTTTTGATTAAAATATCAAGAATGAAAAAAAAATTGCCAACGCAATATTTCACCTTCCGGTTTAATTAACAGATACAGTGACAAGACCTTATTTTCCGCAGACAAACTAGAAAATATAACTTGAGAGCAAACAGCGTGAGATGTCGTTTTTGCAATGTCTCGATTTACGACTTCATTTAAAATTTAATCATGTCGTGACTACAGCTACGAAACGATTCGAACATTAAAAATAGAATAGAAATTCAGTAGGACAGCACAGAAGGGTTTATGTAAATCTGTTAAAATAAAAAAATAACTAGCTTACGGAAACAATTGAAATGAAACCAACTAAAAGCGCTTTGAAAACCAAATAAAATGATAATAGAATGTGACGAGGTCACAGAAATAAATGTCAATACTGCTTTTATTGTTCTTCATCCTGTGTCTCTGAAACTTTGACAAAAACTTTGATCAATTTTCTATTTGAAAACAAGTTTCGCAACATAAAGGGAATTCTCCAAATCGAAAAAAAATTGTATGATAAATTCAAAATATTTGTTTTTCAGAAAACAGAATTTAAAGTTAGAAAGCTGGCTTTTCAAGCAAAATTTCTTTTTTAACCTTGACATGAGGTCTTTAATGTGACACGACATAAGAAAAGGACTGAATCGAAAAAGGCTTCACTTTAAAAGTTGGGGACGACCTAGATTACAAAGAATCGGATCAAGTCATTTTTAATTCATCAATCTTCCTAAGATTAACTACTAGCTGGTTTCATTTCAAATTGTCCTGATCTACTTAGGCCTAAATTGAAACTTGGATAATTTAGACAAATCAATCAACATTTTAGGGCACATATTTTCTAATTTTTTTTATAAGTTACCGATTTCAGAATGAGGAAATTCAGTTAATATAGAGTTTAAATTCACGATAAATCCCCAAGGGAAGCAACCACTTAATCCACATGTAAAATTAGCTACCTTCAATAGAACTTTCTTTGGAACATTGCCAACATCTATAAGTGGAGTGAACTTTCTAATAGAATTTAGTGAGAAAAGTTGAAATATACGTAAAAGGTCGCATAATTAAAAAAATCTGTTTGCCGTTTCAGGACGATCAGAATTATTTGATCAGGAAGGCAGGAGTAGGTCACATTATTAAACCAGAATGGCAGAATCCGACCCGAGGTGCGCAAACGAAAGATGTGATTAAACATTATTTTACTCAACTATCGACCACGCAAATCAGCGAATTATACGAAATGTTCAGGTAAGAAAAATATTCGCAGCTCAGAATAAATTCTATTCTTCAGAGAAGTCTTTATCTAAAATTTATTTATTTTAGGTACGATTTCATCCTTTTCGATTACTCGCCGGATGAATATTTAGCTTTAGGAAGAAAAGAAAAAACTACCTTAGTGTGCAAAAAATAGATTCGAAACTATTCTGCCTACAACAAGCTCAAGTCGAGAGCATCTTAGTTTTTTACAAGTTTTAATATTACGATTGTAACATAACGAATCTCTTATGCGATGAGAAGATACGAACTTGTGAGACAGTTTAAATAATCTGTTGTTCCAAATTTTTATTGGAATAAAGTAGAATAGGCATTTTTTTAATATATAAAGTTAATTAAAATTTGAATATATTTACAGTGATTAAGATTCGCCGGTATGTAAATAATTAGATAGTGAATTGTTGTAAGAAAATCGCGAAGCATCAGATGGATGTACTTTATCGATTGAAACAGTTATGTGTTATCGACTAAACATTCGCGTCTCTGTACACTGAGAAAAAATCTAGGAAAATTGATAGGGCAAGATAAATTTATCGAAAACATGATAAACCCCATGTGTTATTCCATTATTTTGTTCTTAAAGCGAAATAATTTTCTTCGATAAATTCAGTTTCGATGAATTTTCGTATCAAGTGATGATAAATCGCTTAGTGACTTTTTTATTAAAAACTAAAAAACTATGAGTAAATTCTAAATCGTTTTCGAATCAAATTCCAAATTCTTGTATTATAATCAAATTATTCACTATTCACGATTTTAAAAATAGAGCAACGGCGAGGAAAAGAAGAAAGAGAAGATCTTTTTTGTAATCGAGAAAAAAACAAATATAATATTGTCTTTCCCACAATAAGTTCTACTGCCTCCAATCTGACAAAAGAAACACCAGATAGAAAATTAGGGACGATTTCGAGAAACATATAGTTGCCTTTATCCAGATCTACACACAAATATTTCAATAATTCAATGATAAAATTTGTAATAATATAACAACCAGATTTATTCTTAAGACGCTTATCTCGAAAGGCGGTGGAGATTTGTATAATAATAATAATTGTTGTTGAGCCTTATAACTTGAAATATACAGGAAGGAATGTTATATTCTTGAAACGCATCAAGTAGATAGGCACAAAATAGATGCATGTTTCGACATGTTAAGAGACATACCAGTGATTGAAATTATAGCTCGATAAGGATATAAAATAGTATCTTTGTTAGCAACTAAAAAAACTCATTGTTAAACATCGTTGTAATAATTCTGTAATTAATTTGATTTAAGTAAATTTGGTCACGTACAGCTTAAAACGTGATTTTAAAACCGCTTTGTGTTATTTCTATTTTCTCAATTAACAACAATTACTTTAGAGAATAATAAATTGAGACCGAGATAAGTTTAATACTTTTCAAATTAATGCTTTTTAAGTTAAGCTGTACGTAAATACGTGCTCTTTTTGAATTTTCTCAACGCAAAAATAATGACATCAAATGTAAGGAAAAATCTGATCGAAAACTTTTCCTTGTGATAATAATTTCGCTCTCAATTAGAATGTAATATTTATCTTATATCTTTGTTGGTCGCATTTAAAGATATGATTGGAGAAAATAGTGTTATTGCAATAAGTAAAAACTCAGCATTCAAGTTATTATCCTACAATTTTGTGAAATTTTTCAAAGAGTTTCAAGCAAAATAGAAAGGATTTTCCTAACTTTTATAATGTTAAGTTTTAATTGAATGTATAATTTTAATATATTATTTGTTACCGTGTAAAATCATTATGGCTTTAAAAACCACAATTTGTAAATAAAAATCATTCTTCTTTGAAATTACCTAATCAGGTTCCAATTACAAACGACTTGTAAATGTGTACAATCCTTTTGATTACTTAAAAAAATATGTACCATTATAGGAACTTGTAGATAAATATAAAAATATTTTAAAAATTTATTGCGAATTTATACTTCTATGTACTTTATATGTGAACCATTTTTGTTGTTTGTGCAGTTAGATGCAGATTTAAAAATTTTTTCTTCGTTTTTTATCAGGAAAGAACTATTTTATCTACCCTTGTATGTATCAGTTAAAAAAAAATGAAATATAATAAGTTGTTGATGAAAAAGATGTCATATTTTCACCATAGATATTAAATAAGCAAATATATTTAATAAAATGACTTACCAGCTAGATGTGTTGCGAAGGCTAACCAAAATTATCCATTTATCGTCGATAATATACTGAAAGAGATTTCGTATCGTCAAAGGTTGTTTACTTTTCAGAACATTTGGAGATGGAGGTTTAATAATTGGTTCCCCAGAAATTGTAAACCACTGAAACATAGTCAAATATTTTTAGTTTACAAGATTCAAGCACTAGAAAAATGATATCTCTGTTACAAATATTTAATTAAAAAATGAAATAGGGATGAATTAAAAGAGGAAATCATATTTATAAACTTTTACCTCTCCTCCAACATCCACATCGAGTTCTTCTCCATATTTGGCAACATGAGCGAATTGCTTCAGAGCCTTTTCAATTGATGATTCAAATTCTTTAATATCAGTCTTTGTCCGATCAATTCTTTTTTGAATACTATTCAATTCTGTTATCAAATTTTCCTCAATGGGATTAACTTTAAGAACAGGTTGTTGTGGAATTTCTTCATCGCTGATTGCGAACATATCTTCATCGTCTGATAAATCCATTTTTCTTTTTTACTAAACTAGACACTTATTTTAATGCCTAGTTAGAGTCACTTTCACATAAAATTACTGTTTTGATAATATAATTCACAAAAAAACACTTCACATTTTCAGCGTTTGCTTCTCACATAATCTAACCTAAAAGTTACTGATATCACTGACACATCACAAGTTTTAGAAATTATCAACGTGGTGTATGTACTGATATTAATCTCAAACTAAAGTAATTCATCAGTTAATAAGTCCAGTCCATCAAATTCTACTTTTTAACACCGAAAATAATTAAAACATTTCACTAATCGAGTTCCTAAACTGTAAACACCACAATAAAAAGCACGTGGACTGTCACCTGCCGGCAATGTCTCCAGTGCTGCCAATCGAAAGAAAAATTGAAACTGTTTCTTATAAAAGTGATATGTTTCGAATAATTGAATAATAAATTGCAAATTGAACAAAAAAATTATAATTGTATTCAGATATTAAGTTACATATTTTTTTTCTTAATTTTCTTTCTGTTATTTGTATTAAAAATATTAAATGATGGTTGAATATTGGCTGCAGTGGCTGAGAGTCGCGGGAAAAATTGAATATAGATTATCTTTGAAAAATTCGATTTTTAAACAGATATTTTTTCTCGAAAATGCAATAATTCATCAATTACAATTTTGAATTGTAAATTTTAATACTATTATAATTCATAGAATTATGTAAGGTAAATATTTAATAAAACTCTCAAAAGTGTTATATAACATAACACATAACTACCTAATTAGTTACACAATGCAAGTAATAAAGTGAAAAATATACAAAAAAAATGTAGTTGTAACTCAGTGTGAACAAAAGAATAATGACACTCAAAAATTAGGAATGCATGAAAATTTGATTTTTTACGCAGGAAATGATTGTTTTATGATTCTTTTGGTCAACATAAAAGCAAATAAACTGCACGTGAGTTCTTTCGGAATCAGGATTCTTATTCTACTTTGTATTATTCGATTTTTTTTTAAATGTTACGATTCGCTTTACTGTAAGTGTTGAAATTTTATAATTTTTTAAATATAAACCATAGTTTGTTTTATTTTTTATTTTTATACATAAAATTAAGAAAAGCCTTTCAATTATTTATAGTAAATTTTCCGTTACTTCAAAAACCGAATTGAATTCTTCATTTTTATTTTTTAGAGCTTGCATGGCTCTTGCCGTAAGTGCAGGCTGGTTTGATTGGAATAGAGTTGAAAAACAGCTTCATAAGTTTAATTTTTTTGGATGGGGTTCGCCTAAAAAGCATGTTATCGAGATGTTTAAAAAAAACAATAATGTCTGTCATACTCAAGAGTGTTTTCAAATTGGTGAGTGGAATTAAATAAAGTTTTGGTAGTCATTATATTTTTGAAATACTTTTAAATGCATCTTAATTAAATTTTCAGCTGCAGATTATTGGCAAGGTATGAACAAATCGGTCGATCCATGTGAAGATTTTTATGAATATGTTTGTGGAAACTGGGCAGGTGCGAATCCCATTCCTCCCACAGAATTAGTATGGCATTCCATGGCGAAAATGCGAAAGAAAGTAAGCGAGCGAATACGAGGTACGTTCAGAATTTTCAGAAATATATTTTCCTATATAAGAAGTTAGGTACATATTTTAATTTGGTTTAATCATGTTAAATTTTCTCTTCTTCTGTGATAATTTTTGTGTAGATTTGTTGGAAGAACCCATAAAACAAAACGATATTTTACCTGTAAAACAAACAAAGAAGTTTTACAAATCATGCATGGACCTTGGTAAAACCATAATAATTAATAAAAGGAGATAATGTATTTTTTTAAATATATACATATGTTACAAAAAATGTATTTTTTTCTTATATAGAAGCTTTAGAGAGAAGAGGAATTAAACCAATTGAAGCGTTTTTAGTAAGAAATGGAGGATGGCCAATGATCATGGAACCAGGAGAATGGAATTCAGAACAATCATCATGGCGGGAAATTG
The DNA here is from genome assembly GCA_032275165.1 of Synergus magnus. Lineage (NCBI taxonomy): Eukaryota > Metazoa > Arthropoda > Insecta > Hymenoptera > Cynipidae > Synergus > Synergus magnus. The sequence continues at coordinate 17,152,424 of JAUESH010000039.1, forward strand.
ATGAATACTATTCCGAATTAACTTTTTCACCAGCACTTTTTTATATTGGTATTTCACCTCCGCATGGAGAAACTAATTCATCTACAGATGATTTTGAAAGGAAGGATGGAGCTATAAGAGTAAATAAATTTTTTTTTCTTACATATCATAAATTAGTTATAAATAATCATATGAATTTTATTACATATTATAATTTATTTTAGCTATCTCCTCCTATTGTACCGTCCGATGTGATAACTTGGAGGTCTGGAAAAATATTTAACGTAACTGACATGTTCCAAGACGGAACTTATGCAAAATATATTAAAGAAATTGCTGTAATATTTGCAAAAGAAAGCGGTGCTAATATTAATTTAGAGGAAATAGAAAAGGATGTTAAGGATATAATTGAATTTGAGCTTAAATTATTAAATATACGAGTAAGTTGAATAGAAAAAGATTGAACTTTTTTTAAAATAAAAATCGTGTATAAATTTATTTTAAAATCAATATATTTCACAATTTTTACAGGAAACTATCAATATTACTGAAGGCGAATCATATATTTCAATGGAAGAACTTCAAAACATATATGATCTTTATACGTCTGATCTAACGGAAAATTTTCGTGTAAAATTAAAATTGTATTGTATAATATAATTAATAACTAGAATTCGTTGTATAACTCATTGTTTTATATTCATAGATTGACTGGAAGAAAATTTTGTTTAAATTGTTTGGTGATGTGAATTTTGAATTAGATGGTCAAAAAATAGTTCTTATTCGACCTTCGAATTACATTGAAGTATGGGTGGATCTTATGAATAATACGGATCCACGCATTATTGGTAAATTTGATATTAGTAATTACAAAATTCATCAGGTTTTGATTAATATGTTCTTACTTCCTTAGTCAATTATATTCATTGGAATTTTGTAAATGCACATCTATCTTTGACAACATCAAAAATGGAAGAATTGCGATATGAATTACTTAAAGACAGACCAGGTGTCAAAGAAGCAAAACCAAGGTATTGGGAAATTAATTATTGTTATTAATTTAATTAATAATGAAGAAAAAATTGCTAAAAGTATTTTTTTCAGATGGGAAAAGTGCACAAGTGCAGCCACGTCAATGAATCATGCCGTGGCTTACCAATTTATTAATAAATACTTTAAAGATAAAATGAAAGAAGAGGTAAGATTTAAATGTTTTTATTTATAAGTCATCTGAATTATTTTAATATTTTCAGGCAGAAGAGATTTTTTCGCGAATTCAAAAAGAAATGGTTAAACATATTTTAAAATCTGATTGGATAAGCGACGATATGAGAAAATTAGAACTGGAGAAGATTCAAAAAATGAAAATGAATGTTGGATATCCCGATTGGTATCACAATATTACAGCTTTAACAAGTATTTATCGCGGGGTAGGTATAGATAATCATAGTACTCAAATATTGAATATTTATACTTAAAAACAAAAAATTAACAATATAATTGTTTCAGTTGGTGATTAATAACCAATATTTGGATAATGTTCTAAGTTTAAGAAGATTCTTTATAAAAAAATTCCTGAAGAGTCTGAAAACACCACATAATAATGAAGACGAGTAATATTATTTACTTTTATATTTATAAACTTTTACCATTTTTTCATGTCAACCTTAATTCAAGAATTCTCTTATTAGTTGGTTATCTGATCCTTTGATAGTAAATGCTTTCTACCACATGGAAAAAAATTCTTTCAGTAAGTGAACAAAATTAGCTCTGCTTGAATTTAACAATATTTTAAAAGACAATAAGATTCTAAAGTCTGAAAACTATATTGAAAACATGTGTTCCAGCTATACCAGCTGCGGATTTTCAACTTCCCATTTATTCATTAACACAACCTAAGTAAGTGAAAGGCTTGATATTAAATATTAAAAATTTAAATCTAGAAATTATATTTAGATAGAGTCCTTGATATAATCTAATTTTTAGGACTATTAATTATGGTGAATTTGGCCTTGTAATTAGTCATGAAGTGGCCCACGGTTTTGATAACTATGGTATGTTGTATGACGAAACGGGAAAGATGTACGAATATAAATGGTTTGACGAAATGAACGAGAGTTTTTACAATAGGACAATGTGCTTTGTCGAACAGCATAAAAACTTTGACAGTGATAGCGAGACAATAAGTGATAACTTCACAGAGGTTTTTAAACAATTTAATAAATATTTTCTTACTTCCAAGACAAATAATGAAATTTGATAAAAACTAATAGAACATAACTCAATTCACAGAGAATTCGTAAAGCTTCATTAAGGGAGGATATAGCGGATTCTTTGGGTTTGGAAATTATTTTTGGAACTCTGGAAGAAAAAGAAAAAGAAAGTAGATCCCTTAAATTACCGGGATTTGAAGATTGGAATAATGAACAATTATTTTTTCTCTCGTATGGCAAAGTAAGAACAAATTAATTGAATAGACATATATTTAAAAATTACATTTTTTATTTCTGAATAAAATAATCCTTTAACTATTTAAAAACAATTTTTAGTTGTGGTGTAGGAATGCAGTACCTGAATTTGAAGAGGAGGTAAAAAAATATGATAGCCACAGTACACCGAAATACAGAGCTAATGTACCACTTCAAAATTCTGAAGAATTCGCAAAAGTTTTCAAATGTCCTAAAGGTAGTCCCATGAATCCGGAAATTAAATGTAAAATTTGGTAGAGTAGTAGTAAATCTGGGAATGTATTTTTCGTCTCAATAAATTTATTAATACTGGCTATTTTTTTATTTTCCTATATGCTATTTTCCCCAGTGTTTAATGCATTTAATTTATCATTTCAGGAAAAAATGTATATGTATCTAATGAGTATTTTCTATAATGATATAAATCATAGGATTGTGACTATCATTTCAGGAAGAATATTATTTCTGCGTAGGCACTTATTATCTATTCTAATACACATAATATCATTTTAAAAATCGACATCTTCATCCCGGACGCTGATTTCGCGTGGACATACATTTAAAAGAAATCAGAGGAAATTGCATTGTGATTTCCGAGTTTGTATGCATCTAGATATAAACAATCAGCATCACAAAAAATCCCAGTTGTCAGTTTTTTTCCATTTATACTTATAGTTCATATCCAAATGTTTCAACTAACTTTACTGTAATTTAAACATTTTTTAATTGCAAATAGCCATAAATGATACTATTAATCTCTATTCATTATTTGTAATATAAAAATATCTGCAGGGTTTCCACGATTGCTCTAGTTACAGCTGGATTTTTAAATTGGGAAGAATTTGTTCCATATCGTCAAAGAGATGCTGATTATAAACGATTGAAATGGTTATTTTCTAATAAACCAGGGCACAAAGAATCTCATCAAAATTATAATGTGTGTCGTTCAAAGGAATGTTTCAAAATTGGTAAGTCAAATTAAGCTTATTTTATTATAAAAAAAAATGGTAAGAAAAAATTAATTTTATGAATTATTTCTGAATATTTCTGAATATTTGTAAAAAAAACAATCTTGTTTAGCTTCCGAATTTTGGGAAAGTATGAACAAAACAATTGACCCGTGTGAAGATTTTTACGAGTATGCTTGTGGAAATTGGAAAACAAATAATCCAATCCCACCAAGTGAAATGCAATGGAGTCCACTGCACAAAATGCAGAAATCCGTAGACTATAAAGTTCGCGGTTCGTACAAAAAATAGAAATAAAGTTTTTATTAAAATTTATTAAAACTAAAATTATTTTTAAATTGTGCAGACTTATTAGAGGAAAGTGTACACGCAGATGATGCTTTAGTAGTGAAGCAAGTCAAGAAATTTTATCAGTCGTGCATGAATATAGGTACTTATTTTTCTTCACAATCATTTTTAGCAATTAAAGCATTTTTAATTAATGTATTTAATAATTTTATATTTTAGATGAGATAGAAAAACTAGGAATTAAACCACTGGAAGCGATTTTGGTACGAAATGGAGGCTGGCCCATGATTATGGAGCCTGGGGAATGGGATCCTGAAGAATACTCTTGGAAACAAATACACGATTACTATTCACAACTTACTCAAAGTTCTGCACTGTACAAAATATCAGTGACTCGAGATACAAGGGGGTTGTATTCCTATAAAGACTTTTCAGAGAAAGAGATTAAAATGGCTATATCTGTAATTATAATACTTTCAATAACATATAAAGAGCTGTTATTTTTCTAAACAATTATTTTTAAATGGTGCATTTATTCCTAGATAGAGGTGCCAAGGTTACCTAATGTGGTGGTGAAATCTGGAAAATCCTTTGATAGAAAAAAAATGTACGAAGATGGTAGTTACGCAAAATTTATTACGAATGTTGCCATGATATTCGCTGAAAAAAGAGAAGCTCATATCGATGAAAAACAAATCCAAAAGGATGTGAAAGACATGATAGAGTTGGAAAAATTACTGGGTGATGTGATAGATATTTTTACAATCTCGTCATATGAAAATGTATTGGTTTTATCAGACTTTTTCTTTATTTAATATTCATTTTTAATGATTATATTATTAAATCCAATTTTTTGTTTATAGCGTATTATTGATGAATTTTCAAAGACAGCGTACCATACATTCGACGAACTTCAAGAATTTTATGATAAGTTAATAGTCCACACTTCAGCCTCCAAGGTACAGGACTTAAATTAAATATCAATCTAAATATTTAATCATCTAAATATTTTTTTAGATAAATTGGAAAAAGACCATTACAGATCTCTTTAGTGAAGTTAACGTAAAACTTGATGGAAATGAAACTGTGGAAGTGAGACGAGAGAAAAACCTCTACAGGCTTGCAAAAATTCTGCAAAGAACTAGCCCTCGTACTATAGGTAATTTATAATATTACATTTTGGTCTTACTTAAATTTTTTTTCTTAACACCACGTTTCTTCCTTTTTTAGTTAATTATATTCATTGGCATTTCTTAAGTAATATGCTGCCCTACACAAGCGCTAAAATACAAGAATTGGAATATGAAATTAAAAAAGTTCAGGCTGGCGTAAAAGAAGAGACTCCAAGGTTTGTGATTATTATTTTTCCTTTTTACTTTATTATAAATTTTATTTGCGATAATCGATATATATTTCTATACCTTTATAGATGGCAAACTTGCGTTGATAATATAAACATGAAGCATGCAGTATCTTATTTATTCGTAAAGAAATATTTTCAATATAAAATGAGAACTGATGTAAGTGCATTAAATAAAATAACTTTCAATCAAAATAATTGCGAATAGAATATTATTATTACATTTTTTCAGACTGAAAAATTACTTTCGGCTATCAAGAGAGAAATAACTAAACAGATATTGAAGTCAGATTGGTTGGATGACCATGTAAGGAAAATGCAATTGGAAAAAGTGAAAAAAATGCGAAAAAATATTGGATATCCAGACTGGTATAACAACATTACCCTTCTCAATAATCATTATCGTGGTGTAAGTATTTTCAGTCATTTTATTATATTTTTAACTGCTTTATATTGTATTTAATTGTGTTAATATATTCTAACATTTTTTTCAGGTAGTAACTGGGCATGATTTTCTTACTAATGTACTAAGTTACAAAAAGTATGCTTTGAAAAGATCCTTACGGAGTCTAAAAGTACTACCGAAAGAAGACGAGTAAGAATTATATTTTCCAATGAAAATTTACTTTATTTTTAAGAATAACACAAATAATTAAAATTGCAGATGGTACATTCATCCAATTGTGGTAAATGCTTTGTTCTCACCTGGAGACAATGCATTCAGTAAGTTTTTATTTAAATAAAACATACATATTATGCTTAATGTTCCAAATATTCAGAAAAAAGTCGATACAAATTTTTTAATAATAAGAGTTTTAAGATAACATTTTGTTGGTAGCTGTTCCTGCTGCTGATTTCCAACTTCCATTTTATACTATGACACAACTTCAGTAAGTATTTGTTGTCTTTTTATATCAGAATTTCGAAAACTTAACAAAGTGAATCCATGATTCTTCATTTTAATCATTTTGTTAGAACAATCAACTACGGTGCTTTAGGCATAATAATATCCCATGAAGTATCTCATGCTTTCGACTATAATGGTGGGTTTGCTTCAATATTTTTTTTAATCTTCCTGTTTAGAACAATAAAATAGCATATATATATATGCTATATAAAAATATATATATTTTTAAGGACGTCATTTTGATCAGGATGGACATCGAACAAATTGGACAGCCGAGACTGAAGAAATTTACGAGAAAAAATCGAAATGTTTCGTAAATCAATATAACGATTTTTATGAAAATTCAACAGGAAGGAATGTCACGCCCGTTTTTCTTGGCCTATGGGTAAATTTAATCATATTTTCTTCTGGAATTTGTAGATCGCGGTATTAATGTTAATATGAAAAAATCATTATCTAAAGCAAAATATTTTTGCAGACCGTAGGTCAATTAACTTTAGAAGAAAATATGGCAGACTCACTAGGCCTCGAGACAATTTTCAATGCCTTCGAGGATCAAGAAAGCGATAAAAAACAATCTAAATTGCCAGGATTTGAAGATTTGAGCAACGAACAACTATTTTTCCTGAACTTTGCAAAAGTAAGTTTTCAAACAGTACACTGTAAATAAATTATAAAATATTTTTTGTGAACATATCTCATTCAAAAAAATAGTGACAAAATAAATTATAGTAATAAGAGGATTTTGTTTTTCAGCTCTGGTGTGAAAATTTAACCCCAGAATTTGATAAAATAAGACTCGCTAGTGACTCTCACAGTAAACCTAGATACAGAGTTATTTCTTCCCTTCAAAATTCAGAGGGATTTTCAAAAGCATATAATTGTCCTGTTGGTAGTCGGATGAATCCAAAATTGAAATGCAAGCTTTGGAAATGAATATGGTTAATGTAATAGTAATGTAATAATAATGTAATATTAATAATCCCTTATATTAATAATCGCTATGAACCAGAAGAGTATCCATATTGCCAAATTGAATAAGAATGACCAAATATGTTGTTATAGCTCCAGAGATCTAAAAAGTTTTAAACAATTCAGTTATTTATTCGCAAAGTAATTTCTTGAATTAGGGTAATATGGAGTAATTTCGTCAAAAGATTATATACACAGTTACCGCTTGCAATAAACTAGGATCCATAGTAAATAATCCACCGACAGAGAAGACAAATTTCTGGTGTAACATTTGCATTGAAAATGTTTCAATCTAATCGGAAATTAACGTATATATCTTCATTTTCTTAAATGTATATAATATATAATTTATAAATAAATAATCCAGTACCATTTCGAAAAGTCTTTGATTAGTTTCCTTCACTTTAATTTTGTGTATGAGTTTCGCCGCAACCAAAGCCTAAAATGAAAAAGTAGGTCACGATGAATCAAAAGATTTGAAAGCTATAAGCCAGTTTTAAACATTTTTATATACTACCTGCAACCTTGTCCAATTACAGACCAATACAGTAAGAATAATCTGACTGCCACTCATGATTATTCCTAATATGTTATTTACTAATGTCATAATATTCTGGTTGCCCTGAGCCTCCACAATAAATCTGTACATCATCAATGTAACGAAAATGAATGTTTCGAGGGCACATATTACCTATGAATGTTATTTCAATATTTAATTATAGTGATTTTTGGCACAGTAGTCAAAGTATTTTGTAGTCAGACATACCAAAGATAAAGTGAAAATTTTACTAATATTCTCTCCCATTTTGCTCAAGTGGCAATGTATTTTTGCTATCGTTCTAAGAAGTTTAACATGATCTTCAGAATTCATAATTAACTGCAAAGAAAATTATTTTCCTAAAGAACTCGATTCGGGCTTGGTTTAAAAATTTTGTTTTACCTCTGAGGGCGAAGTAGAAGAAGCCACAATAAAATTCAGTTTTTCATTGATAAAATTAAACCTGACACCAAGCATCCAAACAAGGCAAGCAAATAAAGATAGGCTCGATTTGTGAATAAGAAGTGGAAGCCACCAGTTTGTCCAATCAATCAATATGCTAAAACTAAATCATATTATCATATTACAAAAAAGTCTTGGATTTAAGTGAACAACCTATATATTGTACTATTTTCTAACCTGAATCCATACAAAATTTCCTGAAAACTCAATAGTAGATGCCCAATGATTGTAAATCCTACCCAAAATCTGATTTTTCTGCAGTGCTTTTTATAATTTAATCTGCATCCAAGATTTTCCAATATTTTGTCTTGTCTAAACAACAAATGTATCATTTCTTTGAACTGTAAAATTTTCAAATTTACAATATTTTTTACAATAGACACACGTTTTTCAATAAAAAACAATTTATTCCTAATTCTGATTTTTGTGCAAATTATAGGTACTTTTAAGCAATTACCTCAGTATTATACATTAACTTCCAGAAACTTGTATCGACCATAATGATGAAGTTGAAGCTTTGTTTAATTGCAATAAGCATTTGCGTATCGATCTCAAGTCCATTTAAGCTGAAATAAAATATATAGGTATACGTAGAATGTAATACACTGAAATGAACTCATTTGTAAGTTGATTTTTTTAAATTTCTTGTTTGTTACATGTTGATAAGGTTATTGTCATACAGGAGACCAAAAGATGAAGCAATCACCGCACAAAATAAAAACATGTTAAAAGCCAAGAAGAACTTGCTGGTGATATATTTTCTATCTCCTACTACACCTTTTGGTACAAGAATAAATACACCAGTAATTCGCCAAATCCATCCCACTGATTCGAAAACAGAATATACATCCAAGTTAGTCTCATCGTTTTCTGGAAACAAATGTTAATTGACTCTAAATTTAAAAAAAAAAAACATGTGTTCGAAAATTATATGTCTTACTGAATTTCCACTGTTGCCAGAAAGTCAGAGGTGCCATTTATGCAACGTTTATCCTTAATCAGCTCAATATTTTTAGTAAACTTACAATTTTCACTTTTCAAGTTTTATTTTTCATTCCCTAACTACTTTTTACTTTATTTTACTCTAGTAATCATACTTAATATTTTTCATCTTCCTCTAATAAGTGCACTCTAATGCGTACATTGTGCAATTTATAAGAGACATTGCAATTTAATATACCTAAACGTCACGTGTTTAGTTTATCTCCATTAAAATTTATTACATGTCGAACACAAGGCTCTTTTCATTAATTAAGTGATAAAACTACTTTTTAAAGAAGCTCGTACTTTATTTTTAATTTATAAATTACATGAAATTAATTAATTTCTAAAACTTTTGAAAATGTTTGCACTGATGCCGAGTTTCGAATTAATAGATTAGAATATAGTCAGTTACATTTTTGTAGCAATTATTGTTTATTTGGCTTCAATTTGTAATCCTCCAGTTGAAGCATAATTATGAGATACGTCGTTACAGTGCCGCAAATCTAAAACGAACATTTATAGATTATCATCTATAGTTTTTATATTTAACATAACTGTAATTTAATCTAAGCCAATCATAGAAACTCACTCTGTATATAAAGTGATAATCTAAATTAATAAACCCATATAGAGATATCCTCAGTCTTCTTTGAAGTAAATGAACTGAAACTTTTTTTATCTGAAATTGCCAATTACATGTCTAATCTCAGATGGATTATTTTTTCAGTCTTTTTTTAATAATTTTTAATATTAAAATATATCTAATTTTGTTTGATCAAGAATATTAATACCGCACAATAATTACTCACCGTTTCTTGATAATCGATTGGTTTATAATCAACCCACATTTTTGAAAGTACAGTGCCTGTGCGGTTTGCCTAAAGATATATTTTTAATTCAGGAAATATTATTATGATAAGAACAATTACTTCATATTATTGAGATAAAACGACAATAACCTCATCGCATACCGTTCCAGATACAATTGCAATGAAAAACAATTCTAATAAGATGGTAAAATGCCAAAGCATAAAGTCCAAATTCATCAAGATATTCTCATTTTTTAAAATTTTTGTACTACTCGCGTACAAATATATGTTGTACGAATTCCAGACCGTTTGCAGGAAACTGGTCATCAGAGCCAGTAATATTACTAGTGCAAAAAAATCAGTTACGATTTCACTCAGATCGCTCAGTTGGCCATGTAATTTTCCAAAAATCTCGATATTCAATGGTACTGTATTTGAGAAAATGTATGAAATCTTGGACCTTTGAATCCTAAATTTAAGACAATAATTTTTGAAAATTGGAATGTAAATAAATTAAACTTCAAAAAATGTCTTTACCTGGGATGGGAATTCTCCTGGAGTGTGTTCCTTTTTTTAAAAATAATAAGAGGTAAATTCCTTAATCGAACATTTAATAGATAAAATCTTCGTTTCAGTATTTCCAAAGCAGTTATGAAAAGTGCAAGCACATTATGAATCACAATATGCGGAAAATTATTAGGTACCCATATTTTCCAGTCGAAGTTAGGGAATAAATTACACAGCACACTTTCGTAAATGAACAATCCACAGAAGCAGGCATTTACAAATATCACACGGATAACTAGTGTTCTCGTGTTTTCCCATAGATCGTCATCGAATCCTAATTTCCTAGCAATTTTCCCTGTTTTTTCAAAGTCCTCAATGATAGTTATTATCTTCTTTTGTCGAAAAGCAAAAAATATCCACGAAACAATTAACATTGCGAACTGGAGAATAACAAGAAGTCCATTTGCAATAACTGATAAAACAGTTTCCATAGGGAAATACGTTTCAGTTCTATCAACAATTGCGCGAAAAAAGAAAAAGCTATATGCTGAACAAAGTAAAATTGAATAAAAAATACCAGCACGAGAGGATTTCAAAAATCCTTCATTATCTAATTCAAGTGGACATAAACCCATTGCTTTTTCGTAACGGTAAATAAAGATCAATAATGTTGACAATTTTCTGCTTCTTGCACTCTTCTCCATATTGAGTGAATAGAACTATTACTAAAAAGAAAGTGTCTTTTAGAAATAAATTATGAAATGTGTATACCTCAGACAGAACATAAAACAAATGTACTTTTAAGATAATTGGAATTATCGATTTTAGTTGTTTTCTTAATACATCTTAACATTCAGTACTACCTTACTGAAAGATAAAAATTCTCTAGAAGTAAATTAGTAAGAAAATATAATATATTACACCTTTAGAATCATATTTAACATTCTGAGTTTTCTACTTTTTCATATAATGTTTTTACGGTGTCTAATTTAAATATTCCTTACAATATGCTTTTAGATTTCGGGCCATCGAATTGTACTACGATTATAATATACGTTATCGCAGAACTGCAAACCTGAAAGCATGACAATAAATGTACATTTTTTTTACCTTTTTGGGCAGTATTTAAAAAAATGGTCACCTTTTATATATCACACTTACCTTGTACATAAATTCATAATTTAAATCTATTAATCCACATGGTGATATTTTGAGTTTATTTTGAAGCAACTGCAGGGAAGCTTGTATTATCTGAAACTAATAATATTTATAAAATCTTCTAGAAAAAAATATACTCCAATGCCTAAAAGGTTTTTGATATTATATCATAATGATGGAAAAGATCTTACACTATAAACATGGTTTGGGTCCGAATTTATCCTTATTTTATGAAGAATATTCCCAGTACTATTTGCCTGTCGAAGACAAACACTTGCTTAAATAAAAAGCAATACCATTAAGTAATAACAATATAAAAATAGCTACCTCATCCAAAACACTTCCAGAAACGATGGCAATAAGAAAACATTCCATAATATTAGCGAAGAAGGAAAGAAAACTCATTGTCGCCATCATAATAACCGGCCATTTCCAATTTGTAAAAAATCTGATTATAAGATATAATATATTTGCTGTTGAAACAATATTAATCAAATTGACACACAGGGCGATTAATATTGGCCATGCGAAAAAATCTGTTACATCTTCGACTAGTTGTTTAAGGTCTTCATGTAGCTCTCCTACAATTTCAATGTTCTTGGACATTGATATCGAAAATCTATGCAAACGGATAAAGAAAACACTACAAAAAATATATACCTATTATATATAGTATATAAAATAAAATGATATATACTTGTGCAAACCTTACCTGTGTTCAGAATTTTCTTCAATAGAAATTTCTTCCCTGCAGCTATTTATTGTCAATTTTCTGAGAGCAGTGTTTAACTGAGAAAATCTTGTTTGAACAATATCTAAAGCCATTATGAACAGCAAAAATACGTAATGGATTACAATATGTGCTGAACGATAAGATATCCAAATTAATGGTTTATAAGTTTCCAATTGTGAATAAAAGGTTTGATCAGTGATTAAGACAACAACAAAGTAAATCGTCAGCAAAAATGCTCGAAACAATAAAGATTGAAAGATTTCTTGTTTGTTATCCGAAAGTCCTAGTTTATTGATAATTTCGACAGTCTTTTGGATATTCTTGATGATAATTCGCAGTTTTTTCTGACGAAAAGCAAAGATCAACCAAGAAAATATCATTGTAAGAAGTTGTAAAAAATGAACATTGCCATCCACAACAACCGCAGCGATTGTTTGTCCAGGAAGGGAAGTTGTATATTTCATTTCCATTGCCCAAAAGAATATTAAGGTATATGTTATAGAAATGCCGACGGCATATACAATACAATAGTAAGAGAATTGAAGCTCGTTTTCATGGTCTAAAGTTAAAGGACACAATCCCACAATTTTTCCATAATAGTAAATAAAAGTCACTGCCAATGGCCCGTTTTTTCTACGTGACTTAGTCGACATTTTACACAAATGTTCTGAACGAGAATATTTTTTAATTTGATACACTTTGGTATTATATGCGAAAGGATATTTATACTAGTAAATGTGTCATTAAGATTATTAAATTTATTGATCTCAAGTTCATTCTAGTAGAAACTTACATTGATAATAATATGAATGTTATTCTAATTAACGGTTGACAAATATGAATATTATTTATAACTATATGCATTTATTTTAGTATTCTGCAAAAATTCTGTTAAGATGTACTAATAAATGTTTCTAACTTAATACTAGTATATAATCGATTAAATTATTTTCGATTAAGACATCTTGCCATTAAGTTTATTAAATTTATATCAACTTTATGACCAAAGTGAAAATTTACATCCACAAAACGTCGATCTTGAATATTATCATTATACATTTCATGGAAATGAACAAATGAATATTTTTCATTGATGATGATTCAGGAGAGTTGACAATGAACGAATTGTTGCACATAATACTTTGATTTTAAGTCTTCTTAGATTTAGTTCCATCAAATTGCAACACCATTACAAGATACGTGATGACGGTACCACAGACCTACAAATATAATTCTTTTTCTAAAGGTCTTCTAACATTAATAAATAATAATAATAATAATAATAATAATAATAATAATAATATCTACAATAAAAAATAATTTCAACTTACTCTGTACATAAATCCGTAATTTAAGTCAATTAATTCACCTAGTGATATATGCAGTTTATTCTGCAATAACTGCAGTAAAACTTTTTTAATCTGAAACTAAAATTTTATCAAACGATATAAAAAGTCTCAAACTTTTTAGAAGCAATTTATTTTCAAAAATTGAATTGCAGATTTTTGTAGAATAAAAATGTTACCGTCTGTTCGCTATTTGGTTTTAAGTTAATGTACATTTTATGAAGGACGTTTCCAGTGTTATTCGCCTATCGATAATAAGGTAATTAAAATGTATTAAGTTTTACTCTTGCAGGACAGTAAATTGAAAACATGATAGTACCACGACAGATATAGTTCCAGAACTGACAGAGATGAAGAAAAATTCAGTAAAATTAGCGAAGAACCAAAGATAATTAATGGTCAACCTCAAATTAACGAACCAGTGCACTGTAAAATATTTATTGTTTCTTTAAAACTGCACAGCTCTCTCTCTCTCTCTTTCTAAGAAAACAATGAATAAATTGCCAACTTTTTACTGTCTGCCAATTCTCAAACTGTTTAGTTGTTACGTATACTATATTGGCAGTTGAAACCATATTGACAAAATTCACCGTCAGTACAATGGCTAATGGCAAAGCAAAAAAATCTGTTATGTCTTTGACTACATAATGAAGGTCACGGTGTAATTTTCCTACAACTGCAATGCTCTCGGACGTTGATATTGAAAATCTATGTAAATGAAGAAGAAAAATGTAAATGAATGAATTAATAAAGAGGAATACATAAGATGAATATAACTTTTGCAATCGTCACCTGGATCTGGAATTTTCTTGAATTGAGGCTTTCTCCCTTTTCATAAATTTTCTGACTGCAATATTTAACCGGGAAAACCTTTGCTCAAGAATTTGTAGCGCGGTTACAAAGAGAAAGAGTGTGTAATGGATCACGATAGTTCCCAATCGATAAGGTACCCATATTATCGATTTATAAAACGGAAATTGCGAATATATAGTTTGGTCTAAGGTAAAGATAAATCCGAAATAAATTGTCACAAAAAGTGTTCTAATGGCTAGAGTTTGGACGATTTTTTGATTGTCATCTATGATACCCAATTTTTGTCCTACTTTGCTAGTTCTTTGGATATCCTCGATAATAGTTAAGAACTTTTGTTGACGATAAGCAAAGATTAGCCAAGAAAGCACTATTGTTCCATGCTGTAAAATGTGCATAAATCCATCTACAATAGCTGTCACGAATGTATCTTCAGTGTCAAGAGTCTTATTATATTTAATGACCATAGCCCAACCAAATATAAAAGTATACATTATAGAAATCACGTTGGCATAAATAATGCTACTGCAGGAAGATTCAAACTTGTCTTCCCGATTTAAAGATAAAGGACATAAACCCAACATTTTTCCATAATAGTAAAGAAAAATCAGTGTTAAGGACCACTCTTTTTTACTCGACGTTTTCCACATTCTAAACCAATACTGAGACGAAATAGTAAAACTAACTCAATGCTCTTGTTTTTCTTAGGATAATTATAATTATTTAAGAACATTAGGGTTGTTTTTCCAGACAAACCATTAAGTTTATTAACTTTATTGATCTCATGAAGAAGTGAAAAATGCTTTATGCTTTTAACGTTTTTGTCCTCGTTTTAAAGAAATTCTGTTGTCCACTTAATCTGGTATGTTCTTTGAAATATATCCAGAAAATTGTAGCACAATTATAAGATACGTTATTATTGGTCCGCACACCTAAAATCATGACAATAAGATGATATATTTTTTAACCCTTTAGATTGCCAACAAGTGTATTTTAAACAGTATTTACCTTGTGCATAAATTCATAATTTAAATCTATTAATCCATATAGAGATATGCACATATTATTTTGCAATAATCGCAATAAAACTTTTCTTATCTGAAACTAAAAGTTTTTATAATACTTTTCACATTTTTTCGTGTATGAATAGAATATTTATTTATATATGGAACAAAAATTTTACCGCGTGAACGCAATTTGGTTGATAAATCCACATTTTGTAAAGAATATCACCAGTAGCATTTGCCTAACGTAAAAAAGTGAATGTTTAATTCAAATGTTTGAAACTAGAGCATAAAAGGTTAACAATACCTCATCAGAAAGAAATCCAGAGGCGATGCAGATGAAATAAAATGCTAAAATACCAGCAAGGAAAAGAAGCTGATATGCTGTCAAAATCATAATATGTAACCAGCTAAAGTTCATAAGCATTTTAGATAATAGATATGCTAAGTTAATGGATGAAACAACATTACAAAAATTACAGATCAGAACAATTAATATCGGAAAAGCAAAAAAATCTGAGATGTCATCGACAATATTTTTTAGGTCATCGTGAAATTCTCCTATAATCTCAATATCCTCAGCCGTTTGTATAGCAAATCTATGAAATTTAAAGCCAAAATTATCATACTCAGTTGAATAATAAGTTTTAGAGTAATATAAATTAAAAATGTCACCTCCGTCCAGAATTTTCTTCACATAAGATTTCCTCTCTAAAATTATTTCTTACGGATTTTCGAAGTATAATGTTTAAGCGAGAAAATCTTCGCCGTATAATTTGTAAAGTCGTTATGAAAAGAAAAAATATGTTCCAAATTACAATGTGGAAAAATTGATACGGGATCAATATTAACCACTCGTGTTTCATAAAGTATTGTACATTAATTTGTTCAGAAATAAACATAATAATGAAATAAAAAGTCACGAAAAAAGCTCGCGTTGTGAGAGTCTCAACAATTTCTGTATTATCATCCTCAAGACCCAGTTTTCTTCCGAATTCGCCATTTTTCTGGATATTCTTGATGATAGTTTGTATTTTTCTCTGACGAAAAGCAAACATTAGCCACAAAAGTATCAGTGAACAAAACTGTAAAACATTAACGGATACGTCTACTATAGTTGCCACGCGTAATTCTTGTGAATCAATTTCGACCTTAGTTTGAATCATTGCGATCCAAGAAGACAAAAAAATATATAGAACAGAAAGCACTATGCCGTATACAAGGCAGTTGTAAGAGTGTTTGAACTCTTGTTCATGGTCTAAACTCAATGGAAATAAACCCAAAACTTTTCCATAATAATAAATAAAAGGCCGATTGTTTCTACGTCTACGTGACTTTTCCGACATTTTGCACAAATTCCCCAAGTAGCGTTTTTATTTTCTAATGTGATACTCGTCGAATTATGAACATTGCCATAGAATGTTGTCTGCACAAATGTGTAATTAGCTTGTTACATTTATTAATCTGAAGATCACTGAAGGAAACATTTACATTGATGAAGTACAGAATGCACATTGTGTGCATTATTACGATACACTTTAGTAGAATTAAAATGAACACTAATCACTCAATAGGCGCATTTATCAAATTGCACTCTTTAGAAAATATATCTTCATTTAAGATGATTTCATTTAGATTTATAGTCATCTAATTGAAGCATGATTATTAGATAAGTTGTCACAGTTCCACAAATCTGTAGATTTAAAATGATATACAACTTAGAATTCTTTAATTTTCAATATTTTCATATTGCAACTTACATTGTATATGAATTGAAAATCTAACTTAAGAAATCCATATAATGATATAGTCAGTCGTCTTTGAAGTAAATGCAGTGAAACTCTCTTCACCTAAAAGTATAAAAATAGCAGTTCAGCACACTATTATCTAAATAAATTATTTTGTGCGATTAATAGAAACTTACAGTTTTTTCGCAATTTACTGGTTTATAGTCAATCCACATTTTATGAAGGATATTCCCAGTATTGTTTGCCTGAAATAAAGTTCAATTAAATGAGTATACTTTCGTTAATGTACATAGATTAAAAAAATAGGAGCACCTCTTCAGAAACCATTCCAGAGATAATGGCAACAAAGAATAATTCCAAAATGAGGATAAAGGACCAAATCATGAAACTCTCAGTAATCCAAGTTTCTGTTTCATCCAAATCGCTTTGATTAGAAATAGACAGATATAAGTGATGGATGCTCAAGACAATCTGCAGAAAATTGGCCAACAAAGTCATTAATAATACGTATGCGAAAAAATCCGTTATAATTTCACACAAATCACTGAGTTCGCTGTGCAATTCTCCGAAATTCTCGATGCTCAGTGGGATTGGATTTAAAAATTTATATGAGATCTTGGAGAAGTGAGATGATGAAGGTAAATGTCTTAGTCGGACATTCAATTCATGAAATCTTCTTTTCAGTATTTGCAGAGAAGTTGTAAAAAGAATGAGCACATTGTGCATAACAATATGCGGAAAATTGCAAGGAATCCATATCACCGAGTTGAAGTCAGAGAAGCAGGAGTATATCGTGTGATCAGAAATAAATATAGCACAGTAGCATATATTCACAAACATCACATGGTTAAAAAGTGTTATGATGGTTTGCCTGCGATCATCCTTCAGTCCCAGCTTCCTAGCAATCTCTCCTGTTTTTTGAATATCCTCAACGATATTTTTTATTCTCGTTTGGCGAAGAGCAAAAATAATCCATAAGGATATTATTATCCCAAAATGAAGACTAACGACAAGCATATCAGCGATAATTGATATAATTGTTTCTGTTGGGTAACTTATCTCAGCTCTATTTATAATTGCTCGAAAAAAGGCAAAAATATAGGCTGCACTGAGTATAATCGAATACAAGATGCCAGTATAAGAGAATTTCAAACATCCTTTTATATCTAAATCGAGAGGAAACAAGCCTATCGCTTTTCCATAATAGTATAGAAAGGTCAATGACAAAGAGCATTTCTTGCTTGCTGCACTTTTCACCATATCGAACGTGTGCGGTGAAAAGAAACATCATTTGGAAGAAAATTGTGAAATAAATATTCCAGGAGATAAATGAGCTCTTAAGTCAATTGGAATTATCGATTCAAATTGTGCTCAATGCAGCGAATTCTTATCTTATGTATATGGTGGTTTATTATATATTTACTTTTATTAAATAGGAACAAATATACCTTTTCGCAGGTGGTTTCAGCTACGATAGACAGGAAGAAGAAATCCAGAATGATGCTTAATATCTTTAAAAAAGCTATCCACAGTACACTGATTCCCATTAGATCCCAATGTGGACACCTAATCATTAAGTTCGATGCATTGACGGTATGAACAATTTGAACGAAGCAAAGTGTAATGATATTTAGTGTCGGAAGGGCGAAAAAATCGGCGACGCTTTCCGTCAGAAGTTTCAATTCTTCATGTAATTGTCCAAAGTGCTGAATATTAATCGATGTTGTAGATCTGTGTATGTAATGTATAAAGAGAAAGTAGACTAGTAAATAATGCTTATCCATATTTCTTTATTTAAATTTATTTAAATTTACCTCCATCCTCTATCATCTCGAGCTGCCACATTTTTCAATCCAATATTTAATCGATGAAATTTTCTCACTATAACACTTAAAGCTGTTATAAATAAAAACAGTACGTTATATATCACAAAATGTGTTGCATTGAATGGTGCAATATTTATTATTTTATAATTAGGACGCCTCGAATAAAAAAATTGTTCAGAAAAGCAAATGAGACTGAAATAAGTGTTCACTATCAAAACACGATATCCAATTAATCTCAAAATTTCCTGATGATCTTCTTCAAGACCAAGTTTTTGAGCTATCTGATTTGTACTTTTAATAGCTTCAACAATGGCTTGCAGCTTTTTCTGTCTAAAAGCAAAAGCCAACCAGCAGGATATGGTTGTAATATATTGCAATGTGATAACGAACCCATCCACAAGAATCGATATGACAGGTTCAGTGGGAAATGGATTGTCGAGTCTATAATGAAGAGCAGAGAGATAGGTAAAAAAGTACGTGAAACAAAGAACAAGAGCGTATAAGATTCCACTGAAAGATAATTTGAAATTTCCATCGTTATACAGAAGAAGTGGACATAAGCCAATAACTTTGAAATAATAATAAAATAAATTGATTTTCCAAGACAATTTTCTACTACCCGCATTTCTCAACATATCAAATGAATGAATGCACTGAACAAAAAGTTGAGTTTCAACAATGATGAGTGAAGTACGCGTTAATTTAATACTGATCAATATATGTTCCATATTTTGATAACGATAAAGAGCTTTTATGCTATTAAAAAAAATTGATCCGAATACTTCTAATACTTGCTATATCCCGTGCAGAAATTGTCAAATTTGTTCCCTACTACAGAGCAGAGAAATAAAAAAAAATAAAATAAAATGATAAAATAGTTAGGAATAAAAAATTGATCAAGTTCTACATAGCCCGGTTTGGCCCAGGTTCCGGCCGATCCGGTCCCGATTAGCGCTAGATTGAAATTTTTGCATGAGATTCATTTTTATTACACAATTTTACTTTACAAATATTTTTTGTTCTGTGTACATTTTATAGAAAATTCGATTTATTTTATAGCTAGAAATGAATCACTATAATGAAAATATAGTTAATTTTGTACTTCATTTTCTGTAATTAGTTTAAACATAATATATGAAAAATAAAAAAAAAAATTTCCCGTACCGGGAATCGAACCCGAGCCTCCTGGGTGAAAGCCAGGTATCCTAACCACTAGACCATACGGGACTATACTGGGAGTATACTGACAGATTTTAAAAGTCGTAGTCACTACTAATCATTACAGGGCCGTCAAACCAGTGGCAGATCCACAAATTTTCGTCGAATTAAAGTTTTTTTTTTTAATTAAATTGTTAAGTTCCCTCGGGACTCTTCTTTCCCTGCTAGAAACAGTAATATATATAAAAAGATATAAAGAATAATAAATTTAGAAATCTTGACAAAAAATGTCAATTCTTGAATTAAAAAAAAAAAAAAAATGACCAGTACATTTTAGATCTGCACTTAATGTTAACCATGAAAAGATAGAAGACAAGAGAATAATTAATTAGCAACACAGAAATCTGATTATAAAAAGTCTTATAAATAATAAGTAGAATAAAAATATTTCAAAAAACTAAATCTGTCGAGATTCGAACACGGGCATAGATTTAATGAAAATGAATATTGCAGCATTTTGCAAAATGTATGTAAAAATAGTTGAAACAACAAAAAAACTTGTCAGAAGTGGGATTCGAACCCACGCCCTCAAAGAGGACCAGAATCCTCATTTGACTCAGTTTGACTGAGAAGGTTGAACCTTGAGTCTGGCGCCTTAGACCGCTCGGCCATCCTGACAGCTTATCGATTCTTCTTTAAAGCGCTACAGACCCTTTTGTAAATTCTAAGAATGTAAATCCTACGATAAATAAATGTTAACTAAATAAAATAAATGATATTATATTTGCAATCAAATTAATGAAGTACCTTTCAAAATTCGGACATTATAAATGGCTGTTTAAATTATTTAAAGCTTCGATATTCAAAAATAAGACCCCTTCTGACATCTATCGACTTAGCTCAGAAGAGTTGATAAAACAGTTACTGTGGTAATTCAAATTTAAAAAATTCAAATAATTTCATGGTTTAAGTTTAATCAAATAATAACAAATGATAAATTTAAATTTATTATAATTAAAAAATATTTCATTTTGCATGCTTTTCACAATTTTAAACGAAATCCTATATGAATACGTTGCTTTACGTGTCATGTTCTATATCGTTTCTATAGCAACATTGTGTACAGACAATAAGTCTATACACAAAATTAAATTCTGTGACTTGCATACAAAATGTACAGGGAATATACGTGTAGTTTTTTTATATTCAATTTTTTAATACTAGTACTAATAAATCGAGCGTTAGCAATTAGTAATGAAATAATTGAATATGTTCAGCCTAATGACTGTAAACCTGATGAATATTTTGATGTGAGTTCACTTTCCTGTATTCAGTGTGAAGTTGAAAAAAATTTGGAACCTGCAGAAGACCGTAAGTTAGATTGAAAATTAATTAACTTTAATAATACTGTTAATGATATTTTATTAAGGAAGCTTTAAAATTGAATATTTTGGATTCTATCAGTTTTAAGCAATTAAAAAAACAATATTTATTATCCAAATAATATTTAGATTTAAAATGTCAATGTAACAAGAGGAGCAAACTGATCGGGTTTAAAAATGGTTTTCCCATATGTGAACAATGCAAATCTGGAACAATTTTAACAAGCGACGGGAAAGATTGTATTTCTTGTAAAAAGAATAATAAATCATACACATGCTCGTGTTCCACAAATCAAATAAGAGGTATGCAAATCTTTTTTCTAATGATATAATAAATAGAAAAATGACCTCTTGAAATATTTATAATAGTAATTTTATTTAATAGTCGAAAGAAATTTGACTGGAGAATTACTGGAGACTGTCGAGTGTCTTCCATGTTCCATAAACACCTTTCCATCCAATGATGGGAAAGGTTGTCTGCCATGCAGTGATATTAAATACAACAAATTAACAAATTGTGATTGCCCTGTAGAATCTCATATGAGAATAAATCAGTACTGTTTTCCCAAAAATTATTCGTACTGGTCTGAAGTTCACGATTCCTATTTTGTTAATTTTCAAAATCAAAGTTTTGAGAGTTATTACCTCAGAATTAATTTACAGTTGGCTACATACTTGTGTAAGGTAGAAGCAACTATTTGTCTTTATACCAATATTAAAATACACTGCACTATAATACTAATTAATATAAAATTGATTAATAAATTTTAGGACCAGAATAAAACAGAGTGTGAACATTTATCAAACATGTGTGCACTGACTTTATATGCGAATGAAGCCGCCTGTAATTTTTTAAGACTGAAACCAGATTCTCTATTTTACAAACCGGAAGAAGCATTTTCCGTTGTAAATAGTAAAAATATTTCTCAAAAATACAATCTCTACAAAAACAGCAATGTAAGATATTTTTAAATTTCTTTTCAAACGAAGTTTTAGTTTATAAATTAATTTTAACAATATCTTATCTTTCAGAAAAGCCTACTCCACATTAAAGTTGTTAAATATTCCCTCGAAGGTGAATTCGAATCTTTCGATACGCCGTCTATTTTTAAAATGCTATTAAACATCAGATTTGGAGTGAATACTCACAAACATCAGAGAATAAAGGCCAAGGAACTAAAAGATATGAAAATTGAATTTTTCGACCCGTACCTGATTTATAATGAGGAAAATAAACAGATTTTACACCCTCTTCCGATTTTAGTGAAAGAAATAAATAAGGTAAATATATAAATTCAAAATAATAATTAAATATATAATATGTAATAAAAATAGTATATCTTCAGAATATAGAAAGAGTCTCCCAATGGCAACTCGTCAAAAGATTTTTTCTTGTGGACTCAGTGACTGGATTAAAAACAATCAAGAATTCTGTTAATGGAAATTTTCAAATAGATTCTGAACTTTCAGGACTTCGTTATCTACAATCTCTCGAAATTATGTAAGTATAACAAATTTGAAGTTTTATATTCTAACATAATCAATAAAAAAACTCAATTTCAGAATAAAAGTTCAGTCAAAACAGGATCATGGAAAAATTTGTCCTCCTTTATTGATAATTCATTACGAGGAATTAACGCAGCAACAGATTTTGAATAATGAAGAAGTTTTAGTGGATGTTAAAGTTTCTTTTGTTGTAGCAGAACAAGATGTAAATAAAATTGTTCAGGTATAAATTTTGACCATACAACTTTTATTTCTTAATTTTCAACGTCTTCTAATTATTTCATCGAATTTTTATTCCCCAATTAACAATTTTTCACATTTCCAGATAACTGTTGGCATTCTATCCATTTTTGCTATAATTTTATCAGCATTAAAAACGTGGAGTTATCGTAAAAGAAATTACGCAAATGAATTTAATGTATCATTGCTGCTGTGGTTTTTGATATACTGCCTTAGCTTCATTGGAAATGTTCTTTTGCTAGTATCTATCAGTACCTGTATATGTACATTTATTTTCTACAAAGGACAAACAGTTTTGCATATACCATTGCCGAACAAGGCAGATGAAATGACAATTCACCTTTGCACAATAATGGCATTCTGTTGCAAAGTAGGTCATCAAAATTATTAATAATAATAATTTAAAACTTCATAAAACTTAAAAAAATTAATTAAACCATTTTTTTATACAACAGACCGTGGAATTAATTAGTAATCTTTGTCGACAATGGAATGTGAATCTATTTTTCATCGACTGGGAACAGCCAAAAGCAATTTGCAGCCCCATGGAATATTATTCACCACGAACTTCTCTGAGAAAATTGTTCAAAAGTAAGTTGAAATTGGTTGACGAAAATGGTTGTGAACGAAAAAAAATTAAAATACCTTCCAAATCAAAAAGAAAAAGTGAGGGTGAAACCTGTTCTTCGAGAAGTCCTGAGGTTTTATCAACGAATGGAGAAGCTGAGCAAAAAACTTTGCAAAAGGCTCCAGTCAGCGTATGGAGAACTTTCTTCATCATTAATGAGTTTTATAAAATTCAAACTAAGAGGAAAATTAGTATAATATTTCAGATTGTTTCCACTCTTTTCATACTGGAGGTAAATTTTAAATTCCTCTGTAGGTTTTAGAACATAATAAGTTTTGATTGCCTTATGGTTAAAGCTTGAATTCTTTAGGTTATTGGATTGAAAAACTGGTCATTAGCAGTTCCGGAATTAAGTATTAAGAGCAACTGCAATGTAGAATTAGACAAAAATTATACACTACGATATGGGACTGGAGCTTTGGTTTACGCAACCCTGTACATTATCCAATGGTTGGCTTCAGTCTCGTTTTACGAAACTTATGTGAGAAACAGAATTCAAAGATTTGTAGATTTATGTTCGACTGCTAACATAAGTTTATTTATTTTCTATTTCAAATACTACGGCTTTTATATTCATGGAAGGTATGTGTAAAAAAAATCCAAATCTTAATAAGAAATTTCGCTAAAAATGAAAGTAAAATATTTAAAAATTGATGGTTGTATTTATAGATCTGTTCATGGATTTGCTGATACCGATTTTAAGAATCTGATAAACGATCTAAAGAGAGAAGAAAAAAATTTATGTGCCCATAGAGGATTAATTCCAGGAACAATTGAACAAACTTTCACAGTTTCTGTTTCAACTTCTTTCCGTAAAATTTTCGATAAAACGTGGAGTTCACAAAATTCGGTATGTAAATTCAGACGAAATTTCTTGAAAAATTTACCGATTAAATAAAATTGCAAGTTAGCAATTAAATAAATTTGTATTTTTTAGGAAGATAAGCGTTTCTTAAGAAAGCAATTCACTCGTTCTTTGAACTGGGAAAATACTCTAATTATTCATGAGAAAATCAGAAGGTTTTTAATGGAATTTATAGATCACTGTTTTAAGGATCTAGACTATGTGGTTAAAGACAAACTCTTTCTAGAAAAACTATGTGATATTGAACTGCCAGTTTCTGCAGGAAAATCTGTTTTTTATAGAGGTAAGAGTGAAAGCCAGAAATTTTCAGATTAGTAAATTTTAAAAAATCAGATAATTTCAATCTAATAAATTCTCATTACTTTTACAGATAATAGTCATTCATTTGAATGCACTGCGTTCTATGGCTCCGAATGGATACTAGGAACATTTGAAATTGCACTTTTTGTTTTCGCTCAAGCTCTTTCAGAAAACTATGTTATTTCTCTTCTGATAACTTTTCTAATTTCGCAATTACTTATGATAATCAACAAGTGGAACGTCAAAAGAAACTTAACGAAAAATACTTTAATAGACAAAAGATTTCTTTTATAATTTAAAGTTTTTTTATTAAGAAATTACTTAGCTTAAGCAAGATTTTAAATTATATTTTTGAGACTTTGATAAGGGAATGTATCGCTGAAAAGAATTTCCTTAATAAACTTGTTTTCCATTTTGAACTATGAATTCCCTTTATTTATGATACACTAACTTCCGCGATTCATAGAAGGAAATTAAACTTTAGTATTATTGAATTAATGGTGACCTCCGTAATTAATACCTAGAGCTTTTTCAACAGCAATCGTTATAATAAAAGCTGGAATTGCGATTTTCCATCCTCGAAAGAACCCATTCAGAGCACGTGAGGTCCTGGTTCCATAGCCTTTGTGGTATCGCCAAACTTCGTTACGCGCCCATGGATCCTTTAATCCTTTTTTTGCTAAATCTTCTTGCAATTTTACTAATTCTGGTACGTCTTCCCATTTGTATATTTCGTAATTAGGTATCTTGTAAGGTGGCTCATGTCCATGTCCGTGCCCATCTCCTCCCATGATCTACGAAAATGGTATTGCTTTTGATTAATTACTTTTTTAAATTAATTAATTAATTAAGTGCTCAAACCTGAGATAGATTCTATTAATGGCTATTCAGGAAAAAAAGCCATAAGACCCTTTTAAAAAAAAAAAGTCGATTTAGGATCTTTCTGTTTTGGGGTCTTTTCAATTTTATATAGTATATTCGTAACAGTTGATTATAATTAAAATGAAGTAAATAATCATAAGGAAAATTTATGGGGTCTTTATTAAAAATAGTACCAATTATTAGTAAGGAGTATAGAATGAAAATATATTTTATAAAATATAAGAACCGTAAGTGAGTAAATTACTTTCGTAAATATTTATGAACTATTATAAATGTTTTAATGTTTTATTGTTACTTAAATCTTTACGTATGATATAAATTACGTAATATAACCTGTAAACTTGACACATTATTTAAATCAGTATTTTCGCCTTCCATCTGTATATACTGCTAGATTTATCTTAAAATCTAGAAGTTATTGAAGAAGGGCGATGTGAGGTACTGTAATTTGCAGAAAAATGTGTAAAATGACTTACCAAATCAACAAATACCGAAAATTTTGACGAACACCAAACACACTACAGCAGATGTTCTACCAGTGGATATACACAGTAGGTAAAACAGAAATCAGCTAGTTATCCGATCCCTACCTTACCAACATTGTTATCTCTAATGCTATTTCTATATTTATTCTCTTTGATTTATTGCAATATCAAGTTGAAAATTTGTAAAATTAAAGTAAATATACTAAGGTACGTTGATCTGGTCCTCGACTTTTATAATAACAAAAAAAATGTTTTAAAAATAATTTTTTTTACAAATGTAAATATTTATAAATAAATTACTTTGAAATTTTTTTTTGTCATTGTAATAATTTAAGACCAGAAAAATGTCCCATACTACATTTTCTATTTTTACAAAATTTCAACTCAATATCTCTGTAAATGTGGAAATGACATTGCGGGGAAAGAATTGTTGGTAAGGTAATTATTTATTGATATGAAAACTCAATCACAGGTTCATTTTACAGATTATTAATTACCACTACGTTTTTTAGTTTAGTGGAAATCCTTTCGCAAAATGAAGATGCATCTTCTGCATCATTATTTTGTGTGATCGACATTTGCAATCAAATTTCAGTATACTGAAATTATATTGAATTATATAATTCAAGATTTTTAATCAAGATTTTTGCTATTATGAAATTTGGTTTAACAGTAACGTGATTAAGTCCGAACAATAATTTTTTTTCTGCGTAGAAAACTATTCTTATCTTAGAAATCATATTTTTGTACCGTATATCTGAACGTCGTCAGAAATTGGTCAGATTTATTCATAAATAAATAAAAGCCGTGCGTCACAGAAAGATAAAGTTGTAAATTAAAACTGTTGATCATAGTAACAAATATAACTTTCCCCCTCAAGAAAGAAGGGGGAGGGGTATAATAGAGTAAACTTTAGATGTTTTTTCTGAGAAATTCAAGATTGGGCTTTTTTTGGGAGAGGGAAGAGAGGCTCAGCACATGTCTCCTCACGTAGATTCGTACCTGAATAAATATATTTTAAGATAAGCATTTAGTATAAAAAGAACACTCTTTGCCCTTTGAGATTGAGTACTTTCATCCCATCTTTGGACGAAGAAGAAATTCAGCGAATTATTCAACAATGAAGTGTGCGATCATCTGTTTAATGGCTTTATATGCCTTCGAAGTAAGTTACTTACATATAATATGTAAATATGTAAATTTCCAATAAAAAAATCGGTGAAATACATTCTCATTCTCATCACACATTCTCATCAGGGGGTCACAAAACGTGGATATTTGACAAAAAAAAGGGGGGTCAAATTTTACATAAATATAATACATTCTCTGATGAGAATGTAAAAAGTGAAAAAGCAATAGTAAAATTTTAAACGTATAAAAAAACCCGTTTTACATTTACAGACAGTCTTTGCGGGTCTGAATTACGATTTTTTGGAACAAGTGAAGGACATCTCGCTCTCAGTAGAAAACGACATTAATGTAAGTTGATACATATTTAACCGTAATATCTAAACCGCTGTCCGACAGTTAATAAAAGATTAAACAATTTTTATTTTCATAATTTTTTGTCACTTAGGCTCTCGTTGCGACAGCAAACAGACGTAAAATAATGATCGGTAATTGCAAGGAAATAGCTACGGTAGCACTCGAGGACGCCATTTTTAAAAGACAACAACTGGAGCAGTACGTCAAGGATAAAAAACGAAAGGTAGATATAAATTATTATACATATAGGAAATTTTAATGTAAATATTCATATTATTCTTTTATTTGTTTAAAGGATTGGCCAGCGTGCTTTCAGAAAGCTATTTCTGATTTAAAAAATGATGTAAAACCAATTGTGCCTGCTCTTCAGGGTTGCATTAACAAATGCGCTAAAACTAAAAAATGCAATGATGATTGATAATCTGTAAAATACAACTGTGATTTCATTGAGAACAATAAACAATTTGAAATAAATTAAATTTATTGACCTTCTAATCTCCAGCAGTTCTATATCTATAATTTGTTTACTCTTGTTTTGTAAAAATTATTACCGTAATTTGGCACTTATTATCTTTATATATTTTTTGTAAATATTTGATCTATAATCTCCAGCAGTTCTATATGTATAATTTGATTACTCTTGTTTTATAAAAATTATTGCCGTAATTTAGAACTTATTATCTTTATATTTTTTTTGTAAATATTACTCTGATACACTCCTTAAATAATATATCCAGCTTATTTTCGACAAAATAGGGTCAGTACAGGTGACAATTAGTTTTCCAGTTACCGGAAATTGGTTTTCAGCCAGAACATTTTCCTTCTCTATTTCTGCATTTAAATTAACGATTATGTTTATACTCTGCAAAAAAAGGAATTGATTAAAAACTCATCGTAAAAATTTAAGAATTTTGGATAACTAACTACACCTTTTTCGAGTCAATAATCTCTGAGAGGGTATTAAGTGAAAAGTAGGAAGAAGCATCTAAGAAAAATTCAAAGGTTTTTGCTTCCAAGAACACATTTTTGAATTGAATTGAGCATGGTTTCGTAGTCATTACTGGAAAAGGACCTTGAGGCTTTGGACGAATGTAACTGGCAGTAATTGGAAATCTATAATAGAATATTATTACATCAATTGATAAGGATGTAAAAAAATCAGATTTTCAAGCAGAAATTGTCAGTAAGAGAATTTGTCTGTAAGAGACAAATTATTCTTACATAAATTGCCCAGCGATATTAGAAGACATGATTAAAATTGCTGTCACATTTTCAATATCACATGGCTCGTAAGTCACTTCCAATATCCCACTGTTCTGAGCTTGAACCATCATCGATTTTGCGCAAGTGAAAGAAAGATCTTCCAGCTGTAAAAGTTCGTTATTAAAAATTAATGTTTTATTACATAGGCTTAAAACAATATAATTTTTAAGTAAAGGAAAAAAGTGCACCTTCACTATAAATTCAGTATTTTTCTTGCTCAAATTACTAACGGTTACGGGGAAAGTTGTAAAACTTCCCAAAGTGGCTGTTACACGAATTACTTCTTCAGCTGGTGCTGGCTTTGCCGTAAGACGTAATTCATAAAAAGAAGTACCTAATTCTGCACAATTCACTTCCAATCGTGTAATTTCTTCAGATGGCAGGAGAGGATTATATTCGATTTTGACTCTTTCCTAATAAGTATGAAAGATATTAAGTCCATTTTTCAAAATAAAATAGTTCAATATGGTGGATAGTATCAATTTCAGAAATAACGAGTAAATTCCGCATAAATTCCGAAGTTTAATCAATTTTTGGAATCTTACGCTTGATAAAGCTGGCACCATTTTTGGAACATCATTAATGGTTATATATGGATGAGGACAGGTAACATTACACTTTATGGAGCCGTTATCCAAAGGGTTATCTAATTGGATAAAGTGATATATCACAGAACGCACATTTGTCGTTAGTTTTATTACTTCTACTGTTTCCGGTTTCATGACCTTATATTGAAGCTCATAATACTGATATTCTTCCTCTGCGTTAGTAAATGTTATCTAAAATGAATTCAAGATTACATATATGTATTTAATTTAACCCATATCGTAGTTGTAATTGTAGCTCAGTCGAGTATTTGAGTAACCTTGAACGTAAAATTCGATTCTTTATAACAATGAAAAATTGCCCGATAATCTCTTCTGCCATTTGCTGGTACATCTAATTTCGTGTTTCCATTAAAAGTGTAAATTGGATTTTCATCCTGAAATTTTGATAAATTGTTAATACCTTTTCTGGATAAACTATCGATTTTACTCATTTTAAATAAAAAATTTTACTTTAGTTGAAGGAGTTTTCAATCTAACTAATTCTATTCTGCAGTCGAATTTTTGCGGTCTGTTTAGCCAGTTATAAACTGGCAAGGATTCAGTGTACTTAGTCTTAGCAGGAAACTGTCTAACTATCGTAGCAACAACTTCCGGGGGTAAACTTGTTCCCGCAAGAGTATATAATATTGGTTGCATTCCTCCAGGTAATTTAACTATTAAGTTTCCCTAAAAAATAAGAATAAATCCTCACAGATGACACGACTATAAAATAACTAAAGAGAAGTTAATTTTTCACTTTTAAAGGTATTCCTTTTTCCATAAACTCTTTTTTAAGTTCACCTTGTGAGAACTTTTTCCTACATTCATAACGAGAGGGAAGTAGGACACAGTACAGAGCCCTGTATTTTTTGGAGGCACCGTTAAAACTTCATCCGTAAAGAAATACTCTCCATTTGCTTCTGGTTTCAGAACCCAAGTTTCACTGGTATCATTTGTGATACTAACTTGCTTGGTTTGCTTCTGACGAACATGTATGGTAAAGTTTAGAGTGTCAAGTGGATCAGGAAGCTTGCCACAGCCTCCACAAACTGTTATAGTCATATTTCCATACTTCTCAATTTCAATGGTCGACTGTAAACAAAATATAAGTCTTGGTTCTTGAGGGTTTTATATGCGGAGAGTATATTAATCTGACTTGGATTAAATCAAACGAAATAATTCAATTTTATGAAGCTTACTTCACCCTCCATAAAATTGGCTTGATGAGTAGGACGAAAGTTGATGACAAAAGAGACGTCCATTCCAGGGGAACAATATCCAGAGACTGGCCTGATGTTAAAATTAGATCCAAGTTTCGAAGTGTTCCACTTGAATCTTTGAAATATAAATATAAATATTTCAATTTCACAACTTTTTCGTAAAGACCTTTATGAAGATAAAAAATAACCTGGCTCCCACATCTCCAGTATTCAAAAGCATTAATTTCGAGTCAACAGTGCATCCTTCGACTATAGTACCAAATGATATATAAGTTCTGTTTAACTGAAATTCAGCACCCACACTACTGCCTCTCACAATCGTCAAAGGCAAAATCGTAGAATTCATTTGGACACCGACTTTTTCCAAAAACTGTTTAATACGCTTTTTCGGTTTGAATTTTAAAACCAAATTAAGTTTTTTGTTCGGTTGAAGAATCAGAGGATCTTCTGGTTGAATAGATAAGGCTTGAGATAAAACCATTAAGGGTGAGTCAGACTCGCCAATGAAATCTTGTTTTGCAGGATTGATTTTTTTTGCTTCCTTAGAAGCTTCAAGGATTTTTATTAAACCAAATTTCAACTCAATAGGGGCGCGTCCTTCGTTTAGGATTTTTATTTTTCTTGTTGATATTTTGCCAACTGGTATGTTTCCAAGGTCTATGGATTTTTCGCAAGGATTTGCTAAACGAACCTAATTTGTGAAATATTGACTCAAGTTTTGTAATTTTGCTTACTCTCTAAAGTTGAATCAGTGTAAGTTGACTGATTCTCAGTGACTCTTTTCTCACGATTTTAATCAGTGAAAATCCACTGAGAATCAGTGAAAAGTCAC
>JAUESH010000039.1:17184223-17194701 GCA_032275165.1 Synergus magnus
ACACAAAAATATAAGTTTCATATAGCGTGTAGTAGAAAGCGCGTGAAATATCAATTTCAAAAATATATCTCAAGAAATTATCCAGAACTTCAGAATTTTTTGAGTTTTTTATTCGTGCTTTTTGTGAATATGATCCTTTTCAAAGTGAGGCTTTTGTATTTGAAGAGATCCACTTTGAAATTCGAAGGTGATTTGAAAGCCATTAATACAATATTGAACGGACACATAAATAATGTTCTATACTTTTTCTTGATTTATAAATAGAAACTTGATTTATAAGTAGATGGATAAATAGAAATTATAAACTATGTAATAGAAACCGTCTCTGATCTGGAAGTATTAATTTTAAAACAAATTTGTTATTATTTTTCATTCTACTTGAATAATCTCGTGATGTTGGGTAGATTAACTGCAAATTCAAGTCGCTTCACTATACTATGACAGTATGCAAAGTTGACGTGAATTGAACGCGTCGGTGACTGTACTTCAAACTTGCTGACAGCCTTGTGCAGTGGATTATCACTCAGGTGAACCTAATTGTTTCGCATCACGAGCTTCTAGAACAGGATAGTAAATTTATAAATTACGAACAACATCCTCACGTGATCACAGTCTTAATATAACATATAAATATAAAATATTAAAGATTACAAAAAAATTCCACAACTTCTCTTCGTCAATGGTTAATAATAAAGATCCAATCGTAGCGTAAAAAGGAAAAGTAACCCTGAAGAAACTGAAGCAGAATATTAAATTTCTGATGGACAACGGCAATACCAAAAACAAAAGCAAATTGATATTCGGGGTAGTGTAATTTCCCTAGAGGGGTTACTTCCTGTCTACCTACTTATTGTGTGATTTCAAAATAATTGGTTTAAGAACCGCAAGTAAATTCCCTCCTTATTGTGGCCGAGATTTTGTTGTAGTGGTGGTCAGTCATTTTACTATATTATATAAAGGAATAAACCGGATTATACCCTTGAAGATTAGAGGTAAACTTCTTAGACTACAGTACCTGTAGATGCCACCTGTTGCGAAAAGGGAACTTTTCTCTCGTTATACTAAGGCCCTGTTAGGTGTAGGAAATCGAATCTAGTCCAATTGAATCAGTCTGATAGCATGCCATCGACGTTTCAAGTATTTCAGACGGAGGAAAGCGTATTAAAAGTTTTCTTAACTTCCTAAGCGTTTATTTGATCTTATAGAATTTCATTGTTTCACAATTTTAAATGATGGGAATTTAATTTTTTGTAGTTATTTAGAAACTTCAAGGCTCAAAAAATTATTAAAATGGAAACTGAAATGAAGGGTGCTGGCATGTCATAAGGGATGACCCCACATTTATCAAATTTTTCAGGAAAGATAAAAAACGTTCTGTAAAATCTAATTTTCAATTAAAAAAAAAAACAAAAGTTTACTCCGGGGATATTTTAGTGATGAATAAATGCCAAATAAATGGACTAAAAAAGTCAACCAGTTCCGAGGAATTGTGTATTTTATTACAAAAAAAAAAACATGTGGAACACATTATAATTGATAATAATTG
This sequence comes from Synergus magnus, assembly GCA_032275165.1. Lineage (NCBI taxonomy): Eukaryota > Metazoa > Arthropoda > Insecta > Hymenoptera > Cynipidae > Synergus > Synergus magnus. The sequence goes on from JAUESH010000039.1 coordinate 17,185,770, forward strand.
GTTATAATGTGGAACTTCGTTTTTTATAGGAATTTCGACAAAAACGAGTTATAAAAAAATCCTTTGGTGAGGATGTGAATTTGAATTATTAAGAATTTTCTAAATAATATCATTTTCGGAAAAAAGTGGGTCAATCCCTTTTGCCATGCCACCCTTCAAATATTTTATGCTTTTCGTGAAAGGGAAATGTCACTGGCAGTAGATTCTCTCAGTTTATTTTACATAATGCAGTTATTCAGGATGAAATTTTCTAGCAGTTGATGGAAACCAATAAAAGAGCGAAAAGTTTATTAGCTATCGAGAATCGAAGCTGAAAGGAATCAGTGGCGCGTGGAGGCTATTTTTTTGCAAATAGAGTTGACTTCTAAACGATGTGATGTTTCAAAAGCGTCTCTTTTATCGCGGGGTTGATGGTTAAAAAGTGGTTGAAAAAAAGGATCCTCGAAATGAACGTCCCTTTCGCTTACGAGTTCACCCACGAGTTTTTAATGAGTTTTATCGAGAGCCAGTTAAGGCTCTCAAAAAGAACAACATTAATGTTTTTCAATGACCTGAGTCCCTTTTTGTACAGTGCAAAAGCTCTAACTTTGTTAATAGGTCGGCCAACTGAATGCTGTAGAAAGTTTTAATCGCTAAGTTTCTTCTCGGTGAAAATACCTCAGAATCCAAACAGTCAGTTTTTTCAGATTATGAACGGAACACAATTCTAGATTTCTGCATTATTTTTTTGAAAAGAGCAAGATTTTAATTTAAAATTCAGATGAGGTGGATAAAAAGATATTGGAGTAAAAAATTTAAAATAGAATTTAAATGTAGAAATAATTAGTCTTTGAATCTATGTATGTAATTGAGGACAATTATGGTAATTAAAACGTACGAATAAATTATATTTTGAATGAGTTAAAAATTAAAAACCTGAAAGGCTAGTTAGAAATGAAACATCTTGAAAAAGACAGTGATACGGAAATATACCCAAATTGAAATAAAAAAGTCTATTTTTAATTTAAAAATTTAAAGTCTCGAATATCTGATTGTTTTCTAGCATAATATGTAACAATCGTCACTCTCATTTAGAAAAGCATTTTCGTTAAGTTCACGAGAAACTTGGGATAAAGTGTTTCGATGCAGTTTTGCATACATATAAAATATTTGAGAGGAAGTACTTTAAGCAGAAATAAAGGAGGAATGAGATGTGAGAACTTTGCTAGATATGTACTCGTATATATGCAGATTGTAGATATATATGCATCCTGTTCCAAAATTCAATTCTGATCACCTTTTCTGGTCTTTGCTGGCTCGAAAGCATCGCTAAAGATTTCTCATATATTTAAAATCGGAATTGAAATCTCTTTGAAGCATAGACTGCTGAATAAAAATGTAGAATGATCGATGTTTCATCTGAACATTAATAGCACCTTTTACCCGACATCACCTTCCGGTATGGAAACGATTATTGAACTTTCCCATATTTATGATTCGAAATAGGGGGGTCGAAATTTTTGCCGAGAGATAAAAGAAAGCAAACGAGATTTCGATTGGCCTAAGAAGGCCTTCTGTCCTTTGTAAGCATTTGAGCTCGCAGGGAATTCCAAATAAGATATCCACGCGCGGAAAAGATGTAGGTGAAGAAATTGTAGGGAGAGAGTCACGCGCAATCTCCGAAAATTATTCCCGGAGCTTTATCGACGAGAATTCTATACCTGGGGACTCGTTGTTGAACCCCGAATTGATCACGCCGACCCTTGGCCATTGACTTGCACTGGTTCTTGAATGTGATTTTGGAATCACGGAGTTATTTAAGAGCATTTCTTCAAACGCAAACTCCAGTTATATTGAAAATCAACTGAGGAATGCCAGCTAGTCTTAATGGGGAAATATTCAGGGGTTTTAGCCTTTTTTCTGGAAATAATGGAAGTTGTCTGTAGGAAGTAAATGTTATGAGATGAAAAAGTTTCCAACGCAATGGAAAAACGATGTTTGACAGAATGTTTACGTACTTTTCTTTCTTGAGGAGCTGAAACTTTTCACGTTTTTCTTCCTCCAAAGGTTTATGATAAAAAATTGAGGGAAGTGAGATCCAGGGTGAAGATATTCAGAGTTTTTGTTTATTTTGGCTTACGCTATATGATCAGCCTTATTTTTATAAGAATAAGTCAATTTATTCGGTCACTGATTGAAGATGATTTTTGATTAATGTCATTATAAAATAATTCCTTTTTTTTGCTGAATAATCATCCGTTTTTGCATATTTTTTTCTGTACAGAATGTAAAAAAATCCAATGGAACTTACACTTAGCATTTCATCGCTTTTCACAGCATGTTTTCATGTTGGTTTTACAGCTCTCAGCGAAATGAATTCCTATTGATCCCAAATGAACAGAAAAAAGGTGATAAAAGCTTCAAAAGGGACTTTTTGTATCTCCCAGGAAAGGTTTTTTATACGGGTAATTTTTCTTTATTATTGACGTATACGATCAGGTGATGCTCTGATGCAACTTGCGACAGACTATCGACACACACTGATTTACGATAGAATTAACAACCACCCTTAATACCAACTGAACATAACGAGTGCAAGCTGAGAGCTTAGGAGCTTGAAAGTGTACAATGCGTTAGCTGTAAACCGAAACCCATTACGTTAAGCGATTCTTCTGTATAAGAGAGAAGCACTTCGAGTGAAGTAAAAAAAAATAAAAAAGAGGAAAATGGTCCCGCAGGGAGAAAAGAGGAAAATTAAGGCAATGAGAGGCTGACCGAAGTCCGTAGGGAGAGGATAGGAAATTCTGAGACTTCTATTGTAAGGAAATAAGCACCATGATATCGATATCACTCCAAAAAGCAATTAAGTTCTATTGTGCGCAACCCACAAAGAATTATTTGATTTAAATTTGGCATTTCGGGTGAGGTCAAGATAATTGATATGCTATCAAATATTTGGATATCATAGACATCATGCTTTGCTCAATCTTGCGTATCATTGATTTATTACCTCAAAAATCCTCCACGCAATATTTGTCAAAGGTTAAATAACTTTAGAGTTTGTCAAAATCAAACTTGTCAACCCTCCTTTAATCAATTTAAATTTGTGTTAACTCAGTTTACTGCGGGAGCTTGGAATCTACGGCCAGAAATTCTCTATGGTTAATTCACAGATCCTTCAATAAACTTTATAATCACGTGCTCTTAGTTTGCGAAACTGTTGAGGGCCAATAAAAATTTGAAGTGAAATTTCCAATTAAAAATTAAAAAAGTTAATTATTGTAAATAATTAGCCTTGCACTTTTTATTCTTGAATTTCGTTCTTGACCTGCAAGTTCTTATTTTTTTGTCTCAACTCACATTACAATTAACTGAAATGTCCAATTTTTTATGCTTATATTCCACATAACTGTAAACTTTATTATTAGAAAGCGCAGCAAGAAAAAATAACGTTTTATGTGAAGTAAAATTTACATTTTAAGACTTACATTTCCTGATGTGTAAAAAAATTGTACTCTTATTATATAAATGAATATCTGAAAAAGATAAAAATTTTAGTTTACTATTTATTTTTAGTGTCAATAAAATTTTGATTTGTTTAAAATCAAAGGACTTTTTGCGGAAACCAAATTCTACTAAACTTGATCAAAATTATCAAAGAACTTTTATTATTTTTAAGTTTTGTGCAATGTCTGACTAGAATCGACTTTCTCTACTGCGATTTATGTTCCAGGGTTTTCTGACAAATGATCATAACTAAATTAACTAATTCAATTGAAAAAATCTTTTCAAGTTCGACAAATAGTACAGACATAGTAAAAAAATAAAATGGCATGAAGGACATTAGTTTAATTTGTTAAGACCATTTCAATACTATATGTTTAAAAATCTAAATGTGAAATTTAAAACCTCTTAAAAAATTTGAGCGTCGTTTCACATGTTTCAATGGAGAATCGGTTTAGTTTTAATGATCTAACGGAGTACTGATTATACTATAAGAGGAAATAAAATTTTGCTGTGTAAATTTTGAATGCACTTCTCGCTCAAGTAGGGTTTTCCAAGCGCTCTCTTCTCAATGGCCGTACTAGAAAGTTATAAACCCTTGGCGCTTGCTTCTACCAGTTTCATGAAAACATTTAACCTGGCTTAAAGTGCTCCAGGTCTTGACTCCATGGCTTTAAATTTAAGCTGGGGGGCTTCAGTTTAGCATCAACTTGCATTTTAGTTCTGAATCTTCCTGATGAAACGTGAATGCAGAAACTGAATCCAGTTCGATAACTCTGTAGATAATTCCTTTAAAGATTCTAATCCAGTTTTCAACTTTAGCATTTCCCTTATAAAATCCTCTTTGCATGACTATTCATTTCATATTCACTACACAAGATTTTATATAAAGCATTATTCACGGTCTAATGGAAGACCTGAAAAATTAATGAATAAAAAAAGTAATTATTATAGTTTCTCTTGTAAGGAAGCAAAATGCTTGACAAATTAGTAAAATTATTAGAACATTGAAAATAGATAAACACATACATAATGAACCCACCGACATTATTTGATAGCGATATTAAAAGTCTATCCCAATAAGAAATCCACAACGGGCGCGGTACTGCGCCCGTACTGGCTGATACTGGCGCAGTACTGGCTGCAGTGCACGCGCAGTACTGGCATATATCTGGGATAACAATATTCTGCACTGGACCCCGAGTGCTGGCCCGTACTGGTAGTCGGTACTGATGCAGTACTGCACGGAAAAAAATAATGTTTTAAAATTTAATACACTGTCGCTGACTCTTGGATATAAAGTTTCATATGACGTCATATCATAAAATTTCAGCGACTTTTCATTAAATAATAGAAGAATTTCATTAAATTGTAGAAAAAAGTGAGTTCTGCCCGCATTGAACCGACGCTTGGCATAACTGCGGGAGATAAGGGTTGGCCATCATGCATTAGGCCAGAGTTCTACCAGTATAGGGCCAGTGCATGCATGCCAGTGCTGGTTTTCCAGCACTGGTGCAGTACAATGCCTGGGTTTTATCCAGTACTATGCCCGTACTGGTCAGCTGTCCAAAATTTCCACTTGGGATGGCGTATAAAGTTTATGAAATGTTTATCGAGCAATTTTGCCTCGAACACAAACTAAATTTAATAAAAGAATGTTAAAAGTACTAACGTGATGGTATAAATGAATGAAATGATGGCAAATGATTTACAAGTGAATTTAAATTAGAGCATCCTAAAACTTTGACGTTTATACAGATGAGTATTGAAAATTTGTTCAATTTATTTCGTAATTAAATTAAATCGTCGTTGTCCTCTTGCAAACGATTATTTTTAATTGCTGTACCATTGACGAGACACATAAACAGTATCAAGTTTGCTTAAGAGGATTATTTTGAAAGAGGAGTTTCGACTTGTTTGAAGAGGGTATTTGTTGTATCAAAAGAAAATGTTTTCGAGTTTAAATTGTCAGTTTGCAAGACAAAACTGTTTTAAGTGAAAACCCTTCAACACTGAACAATTTTAAACTTAAAACATTTGAGGGTTCTTCCTAATTACTAAATTACAAATTAGGCATGATGATTAAGCATATGGCGACTAAAGTAAGTATTTTAAGAATATTTCAAGAACTTTCTTTTTCGATGAGGAAAAACAACTTTTGAAATGGAGGAAAACTTTCCATCTGCAGAAAAAATTCATGAGTGCTTTCAGGAAAGTTATTATTGCTTTCTGCATAAATAATGTGAGTGGGTAACAGGTACAAGTAGAATATATGAGAAAGTGAGACTTTTTTTCCGGAACAATTCAATTACGGAAATGTTTCGATCGACTAATGTCGCTGACTCTGTCTTTTTGTAACAAATCTACCCTCTCGAAGTCAGACCTTGGGGTGAGGCAAGGGCGATATTTTTTCGAGGGAAGCCCCGAAGTTCATTCTTGGTTAAATATGAATTCTCTGGGCGATACTATAGGCAACGCAAGAAAACAGAATATCTTAGTGGGTCGACCAATATTTGTCCTGAGAGATAGCTGAAGATTGTGCTACGTGCCTGCGGCTTTGTTTGCTATCGAAAATCAAGTTGATCCTTCCTTAGTGCGTAGGAAAACGGTTGCATGATACATGCCGTAGATCTGCGGAAATGTTTCACAGGAATGTTTCGTCTATTGCATAATTGCAAATTACGCAAAGCACGTACGTTTGGTAAATGGTGTTCATCATGCGGTATAGAGAAGAGGACAATCATAGGACAATGAAACTTAATTATCCCACTGAATTCCCTCATATACTACCCTTGTTTACAAACAAATACAATTTATTTTCCATTTGTTCCATGTTTGATTAAAAATAATACGTATTTGTCTTTTTTGAGTCGCCCCCAGTGGCAACTTTCATCCTCACTTGTGACCATTTACAACTCTGATTATTTGTCAATGGCTTGATTGGCCATATGGAACAGGTAGCAGAAGCAACAGAATGTAGGCGAGTGGATGTTTGTGAGCGCAACAAGAAATTTCGAGCCCACGCTTGTTTGCTATTGGAGGGTTTGGTATCACTGAGGGCTTTGTGTGCAGAGTTGACCCAGTTTCAGGGAGTGACCCAGTTTTCTCCGAATACCGCTAACTGTCGGAGAGGGTGGACTGGTGTTCGAGTAGAGAACCAGGCAGGTCGGGTGGTGCTTATGTACTTACATATACACATAGCAGCCAACAGGTAGCTGCGTTCGTTCCCTGGCCCGTATAAATAGACGCAGCAGCCAGGATCATCCCTGGACCGGCGCGAGGGATGTTTTCCTCCTCTTCCCTCCTCCCACTTTCCCCTTTTCCCGGTCTTTCACACACCCTCCTTTCCGCTTAGCACCCCTCTTCCCATAGTTCCCAATCTTGTCTGTAGCCTCCCTCTCTCCTCTCTTTTCTCGCTTTTCTCTGTCTCTCTACCTTAAGCAACGTCGTCATGCGACATGAATATCGATAGATTTTTTTTTTTTATAAAACATCGCTTATGTCTCCTAGTCCACCAACGACGTCAAACGTAAAGTCGACTATCACGAGGACATTTAAGAGAGTTCGGATGTGTGTTTTTTTTCTTCTATTTCTAGCTCTATTCCTCCTATTTCTATTATAAATATTAGACTTCTGAGATTGACTCTATAAATGGAGACTCTATACCTTGAGTAGACCAAGCTCTTTCTCATGAGAATAAATCCTGGGTAATCACAAGATTGCTTCGAAAAGTGTGTCATTCGATTTTGAAAGGAAATGCTTACTTTTATTTACTAATATTGAAGATCGAATTTCATGTGTTGAGTTCAAGTGGGAGGGGAAATATGAAACCATCAGAGAGGAATATTATGATAACAGATTCGTCATTGGAGCAAAGATTGAATATATAATATAATATATATTGAAGCGTCCGAATGAAATTTAATTATATTTGTACAATTTTTTATTTAATTTTAGCGAAGTATGGTATCGTAAAGATAGGGATTTGTAGCAAATTTTACAACATCTGAGAAAGCCCAATAATTGAAAATTGTATCCTGGCTTGCGGATTCATTTTGTAAAAAAATCTATCCGCTCTGTTTACAACAAATGTTTATTCTTTTGAACGAAATTAACTGCATTATTTAAATATGAAGCATATTTAAATGGAAGATATGTTTTCTTCAGATTATTTGTCTTTTCCTTCGCAGAGGCATTCTTTTTAATTGGGAAATTCAATATTTAATTTCAAAGCATAGAAAAAATGTAAAAACGCTTGAAAATGGTAAAATATTGAAACTAAAGGAATCATTAAAAAATATAAAATTTTTATCTTTTATTTGAATTGGCGATCAGTAACCCGATAAAATTTCGCTCTGTAGAATCAAAGGTTACCAATAATTTCACGTAATTAATATCAGGTCGTCAGAGCGAACAAATTTACGGTTGACGAAACTACCTACATCGTTTTTTCGAGTGCATTTAAATTCTCTGGCGATGAGTAGGCCATGCAAACAGCACACTTTGACTTGTTGCTTTTTTCTATGACTAAGTGGGTCTCACAACTATACATATAAATGCTTTTGCACGGTAATTAAGTTGAAAACTGAAAAAATGCAAGTGGTAGAGAATAATTTATATTAGTAGATTGCAGAATATTATATAATCTCGGGAAGTACAGAAATTGTATACTTTCTGAAAGACTATAAAAGTTTAGCAAAAGAGATTTTATTTTATGATCTCTTATATTGTACTTCAATATCCATGCTTCGCTTATTATAATAACACATAAACGTATTATTTATTCATAGCAAAGGAAATATTCTGCAATATATGGAATATTCTTTATTTTATCGTTACTTTTAAACATCTATATACAGTAGCGTTTTATATAGAAAAGCTTATTTTAATGAATATTAAGACCGCAATAATTGTTAGATTATCAAACTAAGTGAAAAGATATTTTAAATGTTTAAAGTTATTAAATTTGAAGTCAATATACCGTAATTGGGAATAAATTTACTCTCTTGCTTGAAATATGAAACCTGATGAAATTTCCTAGAGCATCAATCTGATGAAATGAAGTGGCTTTCGAAAAGTTGGTGTTATTTGTCGATCTCGAAGTCTCGAGTAGTACTTTTTTTATTGACAACATCCTCAGCAGTTAGTTTTATAAAGAAATGGCTTACTGAAGTAGCCTCGGTGAAATTACCTTTATATATTGGTAGACTGTCATCAATTCGACTTTAATATCTTTTCCTTCAGTTCTACGAGAATTTCCATGAAAAATTCCTAGAAGAAATCCTTTAACGCTAATAAGTGACATGATTTTCAAATCCACCAAAGACTTCCCGAATAAATGAAAAATAATGCTGATTCATATACATTAAAAACCCACACTGAGAAAACGGTTTGGTTCGGACAACGAAATAATTTTGTTGGTATTTGTGCAACAAAATTTTTTTGTTGG
>JAUESH010000039.1:17194801-17210124 GCA_032275165.1 Synergus magnus
GCAAAATTATAATTTTGTGACGTTTAAAACGTCAAAAGTGACAGGACTAAGGAAATAGCGTAAATTTGAAAAAGACGAAAAACGAAAAAGCGAAAAGTGAAAAGCGAAAAGTTACATAATTGAACCCCTGTACTTTTTATTTTGAATAAAAAATACAACCTGCGCACTTTCTGTATAAATATAATTTCCCATAATAATATTGCTATTATTTTCTTGGCATTTGCATACAAATGCTGGTGAATATTGCGTTGACATTGTCAAATGGATATCACGTCGGCCGGACAATTATTTCGCCGATGAAGGAAAATCTAATTATTTCCTGGAAAGCGCCTCACGCTCTCTGAAATAAAGGCAGCTCGTTAGATCGAGCTACTACTAGAGCAGGCGCTTAAATGCATTTATATACAGGAACGAGATCACACTATATACACACGAACATGACCATAGTACCATGGTGGAGTGAAATACAATCACATTCATGGTGTACTTCACCTTTGCGAATACTGGACGGTCGCTGGAACGTCGACCCCAGGGCCTTACGATCATATTATTGCTTTTGCTCACGACCCTTCATCATTAAACGTTCTAAACCTCTAACAAGCATCCCGTCCGACGTTAACTCAATAACGGTTTAATTGCAGCTATATAATCGCATCGCAAATATTTAGAGTAGATCGTGACAATCGTGTGCTACGTGAACCATTTATTCACTCATTTGAACGTTTACAATCTAACCGTAAGCATTTCATAAGCTCACCAAATTCATAAATAGAAATCTATATCGCCCCATACGTTCGATATTAATTAAACCGTCCATTTATAATTGGAAAAGACAAGAAGCGGATAAAAGTTTTCGTGAAAACAATTAATCTTAAGGATAAAGGTACATCTTTTTTCAGATCACTGATTTTTATGCCTTTTTTTTTAGGAATTTCTTTGAAAGAGAACAAATGAATAGAATTAATTGGAAATTTGAGGTCATTTTATATATGTTTTTAATAACATTTTATAATTTTTTCAAGAAGTTTTAATGAAAATCTTCAAAGTTTGAAGGTGCTATACGTGGAGGTTCATTGCTGAAATTCCTTATTCACGTGCAGCGTGGAGGTCTTAAAAATCACCTGAAAGCAAAAAATCAAAATTTTCTACATTATCTAATAGACAATTTAATAACGAACAATCGTAATTTTGTTTTTTAAAAATCGATCAATAATTCGCTGAGCTAGAGTATGCGTAAGTTGAAAAAAAGTGGTTTCGAGAAAAACGCGGTTGAACTAAATTCCGAAAACTAAAAATTTGGAAGTTTTCAATAATGTAGAGTGCTTACCGATCCCTCTTTTTCCTCATAGGCATCATTTTGAGCTTGCAACAACTCTTTTCTTGCTTTTCGGCCTTCTTTTGACTCCAATGAGTTGCGTCTATTATGGCGGCTCACGCTCATAGAATTGGAATGAGTTCGAATTTCGTTTTAAAATTAGGGGAATGTATTCTTTAATAGTAATTCAAGTAATAAAAAAAAACGATTTTTTTAACCTCCTAATGTGGTTTTCCCCGTTAATTGAAATAATTATAAGTTTTCCATGAAAACCGGTATAAAGTTTATTGACGGATTTATTACAGATAAAATTAAGGAAAGGTACCACTACGTACTTTCCCACGTCGAATGGAATTTAATTGATTGATTATGACTAGAGTTTATTTCGTGGGTGTTGAATGAAGATGGATCGATGATATTACTTCCTCATATTCAGAGTTTTTCCTCGATAGTCAAATTGAGAGTTTTCTAAAAAAAAATGAAAAGTAATTTCAAATTATTTTATTGAAGAAACGAATGTTTCGGTATCATTTTTCTCACAGTAAATCTGTAAAAAATCCAATTTTTGTAACGGAGTACGTGTGCTTACGAAAATTGAACTGGAGATTGAGAGTCTCATATTTTTCTTATAGTAAGTACATATACCACGAAGAGGCGGCAGATGTCTAGAGGAAAAAGGAAGGGATAACTATACTATAAAGCGGGCTTGGAATTTCAGTTCTGTTATCGCTAGTTGTAGTTTGTAGCTTCATACGGAAATGCAGAAGGATGGTGATGGTAGAGAAAGAGAGTAGAAGGATAAAGCTAAAGTAGAGAGAGGTTGAATGAACAGAGCAGGATAAACAGAGGAGGCGGTTTGAACTTCTATCTCGTCGGAAAATGATTTTATATGAAACAATAGGCGCTTCGTTGGTGACATCATTTACCCTTTGTAGACTTTTTGAATTTATAGTATAATATAACAAGGAAAATTTAATCTAGACTGTAAATTCATCTCTTAGTTTTAAACCCTTCACACACCTTCATTATAGAATATTCAACTTATTAAAGAATGTAATAAAAATATGTTTATGTGCAAATTAAAATTTGTTTCTAAAAGCGTATACATATAAAGTCTAATTTAGATTGAGTATAATAAAGCGAGCTTTTTGTGCAATTTGTGTGGGAATTTAATGCGATTTCAAAGGCTAGGTTTCTCTGCGGAATGTGTGTAACGAAGGAACAAAAGCTCTGGCTGGAAAGGGATCATTAGTGTGCCACAGTACTTACGCGCGAAAATAAAAAAAATGGAAGTTTCCTGAGTCCCGTAAAAAGTAGACATGTAGAAGAATTATGTCTCTCTTTCGCCAACGGTAAACGCTTTGACTAATTTAGTTCAACTGTGCAACTTTTCAATCATTTAAAATCTGCTAAATTGTTTAATTATTCTGAATAGTTCATTTTCCAAAAGTTTTGGATAGAACATTTTCGTCAAATTATTATTAATGAATTAATTTAATTTCCATTAGGAGTTTTAGTAGAAGGGTACTAATGAAGATTAGAGTGACTCTTTTGTATGCAAAGTTTAGCAACTGCACGTCCAAGTCCTTCATTAAACTTCATCCATCAAGTGTTTCATACTTTTGACAAAATACGTATTTCTAGTTGATAAATTCTACATTTTATATTAAAATTTAATTCAATCCTATTTCTGTATCGATTTACTAAATCCTTTGATACGATGAGTAAAAATAACTGTTAGTCTGATTTTAAGATATATCTAGTCATCAAGAGTGAAGTTTATGAAATTTCACACTGAATATATCCCTTGGCTGTATCTAATAAATTATTAGGAACTCCAAGTGGAACTCCAAGCGCGTAAATGTACGCTAAATTATTAAATTGTCCATCTTTTCTTTGAAACTAAAGAAGAAGAACAATAAAATGTAATAAACTATTCTCCTTCCACTTACTTTTCATATAAATCTATGGTTTTATTTTGGTATCTAGAAATTTCCATTGTCTCTCTAAAAATATTATAATAATGTCATTTTTTCCTCTCAACTGTTCATAATATCACGTTCGTTACAGAAAAAATGCTGCATAAAAATTTTTTTTACATTTTTCTCTTCACAATAGCGAGTTTTTCTTGTGTTTTTATATGAAACTGGTTTAGAAACTTCACATTATCATTAAAATAATTAATTCGGTAATGCCAAACCACGAGAATATCTATAAAAAATGATTATAATCTTTACAGCATGACAGCTGCACATTTTATTTGTGACTAAATTTTTAATTAAATAAAAGTGAAAGTATAGATACTTTATTCCCTCTATATAAATTTCTGAAATATAGGTTCATTAAAGATATAATCTACATTGTTCTTTCGCAACATAAATGAATTTTATGTTTCGAAAGGTAGGAATATTTGTTTATGAAAGCGTGATAACTTTTTATACTTACGCCCACCTGAATAAATAGCAAGAATAGAATCCTCAGCCGCCGAAAAGAACAAAAGAACAAAAGATGACATGTTTAGCTTCGAAAAACTTGTTTTTCAAAAATATTTATGTATTCTGAAAAGTGCAAGCAAGCACTAGTGTAAAAACAATGGATCCATTGTTTTAACATTCTTACAAATTTTAATAAAAGTTCGCTTTTAATTTAGAAAACTCGAAGTTTAAAGAAAAGAAAGCACAAATTATAAATTGTATATTTATTATTATTAGAAGTAAATAAATTAAATTACTTTTACAGAAGATAGGAATAGTTTAATAAATGCAGTAATTTGAAACATTTTATTTCACACCTGAAATTAGAAGAAATTCATGAAAGCTTATTGATTTTTATTACGAGAGGAGCACAAAGTGCTCCTTGGAGCATTTAAAATTTCTTTTTCTTACGAGAGAGAAAAGCCATGACGAAGTTAACCAACCTACCTAGTAGCCATTTCGTAAGCTGATGGTTTTCCCCGTAAGGCTATTTTCACCACCCTCATAACAAGGCTACGTCTCTCTTGAAATAAAGGAACGAACGAGTAGAGTTAGTTTAATCCGAGATAACTTCAAAACTAAAGCGTCTAAACGTACAAATTAGAAAACACTGTATTTTGTTGTTCATTTTTCTCTTGAAAAACTTTTCCATAATTCTGATTTAAAGCGAGTAATTTTGTACATTTCTCTCAATTAAAAGCAGAATATCATAATTAAATTAGATGAATTAATCATATTTCAATATCCAGTTCAAGTTTTTCAGTTAATTGAGAATTAGTTTTAATTTGTTAAAACAATGGTTACAGATTTCCAGAAGAGAAATATTAATTTAAAATATATTTAATTATTTGTAATATCTTTTGTGACATAAATAGATATTGTAATAGACACTGGGGATAATTACTCAATAGCATGCTTGACATCAAAGGCTAATTTTGTACTCGACTCTTCACTTTAAAACAAATAATATTTGGAAGTCAAATTTCACATATTTAGTTACTATTCTATCTATTCTAGACTGGGTTAATTTAATTACTAATTTGAGTTTCCACATTGTTTAGTTTAGACAGCACAGATCCAGCTATATTTGAATTAATTTAATAATTTATATAACTTATGAATTGATTATATTTATTATATTTTTTTTAATTGTACAGTTCCACTTCTTGATGAACTTGTAAAAAAAATACTTCCATTACTCTTTAGCGTAATCTGAATAAGCTTTCCACCAGCAGATTTATTTAAAAACTTTATTCCCCTTTCACTGAAACTTCAGTGGATGAAATTCTCAAATTTCTCTGACTTGACAAGAAGGAACTTGAACGACATATTTAATCGAGCGACATTTCTGAAGTAACTTTCAGCTTCCCCTTTACATATTCGAGTTTTCAAGTTTTCAACGCGATGAAATTTTCTTTTTCCTCGTTAAAAAAATAATCTTAGAAATCGGAGAAAGATTTTCACATTCATCCATTGTAGATAATATTATTTGAAGATGTCAGAAATTTGTTTGTTGGAACCTTTTAATATCGAAGACACTGATTCTTTACTCAGAAAAAAAATAATAAAGCGAAAAAATATAGGTTGAACTAATTTTATCAAAAGTTTTCTGAAAACTTTATTACTTATTTTACGGAGAATGAATGAGGACTTCGAAATTCTTAAGTAAAACTGGAAAAGTAATTAATAAATTTACAATTATAATCTTTAAATCCAAGGATTAAACATAATTTAATTAATTTTCTACATATATTAACCTATCGACTTAAAACTTTTCCGCTAGATTAATTAAAATATACTTAGTAATTATTCTGTTGGAAGAAAAATTCGGATCTAAAGTGTATGATTAACTTACAACAATATGCAAATTAAATTTCCATTTGCTTATAACCTCAGGCGTTTTAGCAGAATGACATATGTATATATGCTGTACGGAAATCGGGGCAATGGGGAAGTTACTTGGGACCGACTTGTCGTTGAAATTGAAACGAAATTTGATTATGGTTTCGTACAGATATACACAGAGACCTGAATGATCGCCGAGAGCCGAGAAAACAAGGGATGCTTTTAAGATGAAAATTGATGGAAATTTAAGCTTCCTTGGCTTTCCTTCCCGAAAATTCTGCTCTACTTCCAAACTTAAATCAAGTCTCCTCACTATTTTATGATAGGACGCTTATAAATATCCAAAATTATTTTTCCACTCAATCCCTCCTGTTAGAATTAGTTAGAAAAGTTAGAATTAGTTAATACTTAATAAGAGATGCTTTACTCAAATTAATAATGCATACTTTTTACTAAATGCATCATAATTTATCTTCATGCTTATTTGTTTTTCTCTTTTTTTTTATATATAAAAGGACAGTTAATTTCCACTAATACTCTAAAAAACATACGTCTGATTTATAAAAATATTTCTAAGTTATTATTACATTAAATACAACTACCTTTTTGGAAAATGGGATTAAATTTTGAAATGGAACGTGATTTATGTTTAGTATCTCCTCTATGATCTTGCTTGGCGGAAGATTTTCCCAGAAGTCAAGTGAACACTTGGGATCTCATAAAGAGAAAATAGTTCTAGAAACCTTCGTAATATATCGAGAAATTAAGGGGACTTTAATTACTTTCATGATTACTGACCCAGGTTCTTCTTAAACTATAATATATATTTCAGCCTTAAATTAATTTCAAAAAAGAATTATCATTATTATTATCATCAAAAAGAAATCTAGATATAAATATATGTAATAGTGTTTCCTGAAATGTTTGAGAAAATTTTGTCTTACGATTATTTTTTGAATCGGAGTAAAGAAACGTGCATCCTCATTTGACAGTACTGATTAAGGGCGTGGAGTTTCCTTTGAGCTGTGGAATTTCTCTCATCTTTGGTTTTCTGCTTCTTTTTCACGCTACTCTCTCTTCAATCGTGAAACCTGTCTTCCGGAGGTCATACGTTTCCCTAAAGAGTTCAACCAAGAGGAACAAGCAGAAGATAACGCACGAAAGAAATATCTACTCGAATTCTTACCAATCTAAAAATAATTCAGAATGTTGAAATGGAAAGGGACGTTCTTAATTAAAGAAAAAATAAAGGAATTTTATAAAAAGCAGATATTTACACATTATTATTCGATAAACAAATAAGTATACGAAGCTTTATCGTTCGCAAAAAGTTAATAAAAACATAAAACTTATTTGGCGTTTCAGAAATCGAATAGTTTTTCAATTACTTCATTTTGTTAAAGAACATGAGTAGAACTTCAGTTCTTTCAAGAAGTTCGTTCTTTCATTCTCTCTAAGGAGTCGCGTGACGGGATTTTTCAATTATCGTAGATCTTCGATAAAGGGAAGATACTAGGAAAATTCACTCTTTTTCTCAAGAATTTCATTAATGCAATCAATTTCATTCAGTCATTTCATCTTATTGAAGGAATTCAAATCGTCCATTTTTCAGCAACAAGTTGCTCCAATTACCACTGCTACATTTTTTATTATTTTCTAATAGAATTCCATTCAAAATTACAAATTTAAATTGTACCCCTTTTCAGATATTTGTGACTTTAAAGACTCGCAAATGACAAAATAAATCCCGTTTTTTAAACACATTTTTGTAGAATGTAGATCAGGTGTGGAGAAATGGAATTTACTCTCTAAAATTGAATCAGTGGAGGTTTACTGATTTTCAGTAAATTTTCACTCATTTTCACTGATTTCCAGTAGATTTTTCACTGTTTAAAATCGTGAGAAAAGTGTCACTGAGAATCAGTGGAATTTGACTGGGAATCAGTGAAATTTCACTGATTTTTCACTGATTCAAGTTTAGAGATGTTTTCGTTCCTAATTTTATCTGAGTCATGGTTGATATGTTGAAAAATTTCATTGACTTTCTGATAGTTTGCTGGAAGAGTACTTGGTTGTCCTTCGGACTTCCACTTGAATTCATCTTTTCTTGCCAACATTCTTCTTGAGATATAATGGTTTATCGAACGACCATAAAAGACGACAAAAGTGAGTGGCTAGAACCTATGTAAGTAACTTCTTGTTCTATTTTCAAATATAGCCTTATCCAGTCGGTTATCGACTCGACTTTAGTTAAACGTATTGTCTTTTTAGATAAGAGTAAATTTAACTTACATTAATACCAGCAAATGGGGCAACTTCGGACATGGGGTAAATCCGGACACCACTAAATTCACAGTTTAAGTTACTAGGATCTGGAGCCAGTTAAGGCTTTAGCAGATTCCATATTCTAATTAGAAACGTTTTGAGTAATTGAAACTACCAATTTAGATGCGTCCGAATTTATCCCCGCATGTCCGAAGATGCCCCGTTTGACGGTATATTCTGCAAACTACAAAAATTGAATGTAATTTTTGTATATGGTACACGATGTAAAACAATGTCGCTAATAATATTAGAGTATGAAAGTACAGCGAAGTACTTCCACAATTTGCCGAAGTACATATCGAAGCTAAATTATAATAGAATGTAAATTTGGATTGCATGCTACGTATATTGATGAAACTGCAAGATTATTACAAAATATAGGAGAAACTTTTGTTGTAGCTTTGAGGATAATTTAGTCATGCAGATCCCGGTAATTTGCAAATGCATGCCGTATATTGGGACACCAGTGCAACCCTTCGTTTTATGCAGTACCACATAATTGGAGTCGTGGTTGCGAGACCTGATTCCGGCGACTCACAATAACGGGTGATCATTATATTATTAATATATTGATAATATGTCAATATATATATTATGTCGATATAATATATCAACAGATTCTCTTCAATATCAATATCTCAGAATTGGAGAAAGAATTTCTTGAAGTTAATAGAATAAGCAGTGAAATTTTCATTATAGCTGTTTCGGTAATCCCTGGCCGCAGGACAAAATGTTCTATGGCGCAACAGATAAAATTCATTGAAGGAGGAAGAAACATAAGCTCCTTTTTCCTTCATGATCTTGCTCAGAAATCCTCGAACCCTCTTTGAAACCGACACAATGTCTGAATGGTTGCTATGGCGATCCCCTCTTGGTACCTGAGCAGACCCAGTTTGCAGCTCGAAAGGAAGATTTTCCTCTTCTTCAGACACTCCAGTTTCTTTGCCCTCAATCGCTTTTTTCCTACTTTTTTTTTCCTCTTTGGTAGGTATGTTTCTGCCGAATAAAACTCCATTAATTGGTCTAAGCTTCAGTTAACTGTTTGTCGCAAACGAAATAAACTCAACGAGATTCTTATATTGTTTATTTTGAGAGTCTTTTCGACGTTCTAAAAAAACATGATTAATCATACTTTTCTAAGAAAAAAACAAAGATTAAATTAAATGGTAAGGCAAGACAGGAAGAGTGTGTAAAGAAAATTATGGACTTGATGCTCTACATAAAATTTTTTCGCTCTCAACTTTGATTAAGGTAGTGATGAAATGATAGCAAGCTGAGAGCCAATTTTCCAATTTGCAAAGAGGTTACGGAACCGTCAACTTTTTACCTGATTACTAAAAAAAATTTAACGCAATTTAAGGAATCAGAGTAATACTCTCTATTGAAACGCCGCTGCAAGTAATTTCGAGTGTTCAATTACATTAATTAATTCACTTTAGTCCTTCTTAAATAATAGAGGAAGGTTTCAAACTTAGATATCTATTTGCTCCAACGAAACTTATGTTGAAGTTACGATAAATACAGAAGTTTAATTATGTCATCATCCTAATTTAAAGTATTAGTCTTAAAACAAGAAAATAAAAAAAATGCTATACTTATTTTCAAATTATTAGAGCATTGATGCTTCGTGTATGAAATATTGTTTATGTTGTGAAAATTAATTACAGTTCTCGTCAAGTCATGCGATTTGAATGTATAGCTTGATTAATGGTAGAAGTTTAAAGCAGAAGTTGTGTTGCTAAATGGATGAAAGTACGTTTTATGTTTATATCGACCCTTAAAACAACTTGCGGTTCCTAATGTCGGTCATGTGGCTAGTAGTAGTAGCGCTTAAAAACTTCATCTTGGTCCTCAACATCCACGAGCAACGACCCGTATTCTCCCTTGCTTTTCTGCCTGTTTTTCAAAAATAACGTCAAAGCCTTCTCACCTACTTATAATACTTTAGTCGTCTTCTGAAGCAAATAAATGAAGTGATGAAATCTGAAGTCCATCAATGTTACGAGAAAAATTGTAATATCTGGTTTCAAATGCTCTGCAATAAATATTTAACGAGGTATATAAAAGTTGGTTGTATCTTCAAATCACTAGAAATATCTCAATAGAAAATATTCGTATGCCCCACATAGATTTGAATTCCAAAATCGGTTTCCTGGAACATCAATCTCTTGAAATGTCTATAAAAAAATAAGAGGAAGAATTTCCTTAAAATATTCTCTATAGAAAAGTGCACTCTTTCTAAGGATCTTGAGGTAACTTCGATCTATAAGGATTCTAAGGGTAGGTTAAAGTCAGAAGCATAAAAATCAGTGGAAGGCATAAAAGTCAAAATGAAGAATATGAAAAACAAAATAAGGCATTAAAGTCAAAAATAAAAAGTAAATAATAGACATGTCACATCTGCCCTCGCATTTGCCGATAAAGTAGACCGCAAGGCGTTTATGAACAGTCGTAAAGCATAAAAATTTCTCTCGTTTCGATCCTAAGTTACAATTTGAAGCTTTAAAAAGGAGAGCCATATAAGTGTGGCTCATTGTCAGGAATCATATTTTTAGTCTTGCAATAACACAGATATGAACGCCTAGAAAATAAGTACTTAGTAAAGTGATCGAGTTTGAAAGGTCTCAATTTCGAAAATGACCCGTGTGGAAAAGCCTAATGGGGCCTAAATGGACCCCAGTTGAGTTGCTCAACTCCCAATGGGGGCCCAATTAGGCTCCCTGACCACACCCCAACAACTAATTGGGTTCTGATCTGGGTTGTAACGCTCAGTAGTGCTTATGCCCAAAATTGGGTTACTCTACTTAATAATTAAAAACTTCGTTTAATTAGAACTGGATTGAAATAATTTAAGTCCTTAAATAATTTTCTTTCAATTAAATGTTCTATCAAATTCTATCGATAGACAAAAATCCATTTTTCTTCATGAACTTTGAAACATCTCTATACATGCTGATTGCGCCGCAGGTCAAACTCATAACTCATCTTCTTCGAGGTAGTGGTTTGAAAATGGTCGATATAGGTCTTGACCAAAAAGGAAAAGCTTACTCTCTCGTCGTCCAAGAGTAAATAGGTAATGAGAATGCAAAATCAACATTGCATACTCAAAAGAAGATGTTGAATACCTCCCGTTTTTTCTTTTTTTTTTGAATGATAGAATTAATAATTCAAAGTGTTCTCATCGAGTAAACCTAGAAGTAGACACTTCGCGGGGAAATTTTTTTGAACAGAAAGCAATTTCCTTCAAACGGAATATCCTCGGAATTTCTTTATACTCCTCTCAATTTTTTAAAGAGGAGTTTTTACATATTTAGTTTTCATGTATTCAAAGAAAATTAAGTTCTATTATTTCATTAAATTTAAATAATTAAAAATTTTAATTTTGGAATCGTCTGTAATACATTTAACTAAAAATATATGATATACTTTAAAAAGATTCAGAGACTTGCTTGAAAGGATCTTAGAATCGTTTGTGGTCAAAAGCTTTTAGCTACTTTATGTTATGTGGCAAAGTTGCTTTCATTTCAAGACTTCCATGGCAAATATGAAAAGATTTTATCGTCTCCTTTGTCCAAAGGTAGAAATCCTCTAGTTCTAAGTATGAAAATACTCTCCAGCGTTTTTATATACCAATATTTTATATTTATTTTAAAAGCACTGTAACTTGATTATTTCCACGAAAATTCCTTATCAGCAAAAATATGAGCCGGTAGAACATTTAGAAAAAAAACTTTTTTTGGATAAATACTTTCTCCTTATTCTTGAGGTTGCAACAGGTTGTTTTGGCTCACTGATTGGAGGATCATGTGAGTTTAGGATAAGAGAATTGTAAGTTCGTAGAGAGTAAACGAATCAACGTAGTTGGAGGAAAAGCAGGGAAAGTTTTAACTTTATGGTGTTTGCTCTCTACGGTTTGATCATTATTACCATAATGGCGAAAGCGGGTTGTGAGAGCGACCGGAAAATCAATTGAGTGGTACTGGATAACTTTCAAAGGTAGGAGGGAAAACTTTGAGTTTCTAGTAGAGTCCTTCCTTATCAGAGTGGCGCCTTAATCGCTGATAGGGCTGATAGTATCCTCATATCATCACATGCTCGACTGAGCCGGAAGTTTCTTTAGGAAGTTATCGGCTGTGGATTAAACTTATCACGCTTCAATTAACATCCGCTTAAGGCAAATTAAACTTTACTCAAACCACCTTCATCACATTCTCTTAATCGATTTGATAAACAACTCTCTCTTTCACTAATCAAAAGATAAATAACTACCCTTAAATATTTTGTTCACAGAGCTGTAGATCCTTTTTTTTACCTACTTTCAATATTAACTTTGAAAAGTTGCGAATTTCTTTCCGCGTATTTGCGACTCTAGAAAATCTCCCAAAAATAAATTTTTAATTATCGACAATTTTAAAATTACAGCCCTAATATTTATTAAATTAGTCAATCGTAAAAAAAAATTATGTCACTTTCTGTAGGTATATTCTCTCCATTTATTAGATACCATTAAAGTTAATAGCGCTTTATATTAAGAAAAAATTTACCTACTTGCCGAATCAAGTTTTTTACGATTGAATTTAGGATGATGAAGGAATGTGTATAAAAATGGAAAAAAGCCTCTTAAAAGTTTCATCACAGGTCCAAACTTATTAGTAGAGTATGACGACCCAACAGCACAAATAACTGCCCCAGAAAATAAATAAATAACTGCTCAGATGGCACTTTAATGGATATTGGTAATATGATATAAATTTTCTACGCATAGTATATATGAATAAAAATGAGAAAGTAAAATCCACTGTGGCGTACGTGTGTTGATATTTTGACATCGATAATTAAAAATAGGTACTAGTGTACCGAGAGCGGAATTATCAAATATTAAAGAGTAGAAAAAAATTGGAATGCATTTTGCGAAAAGCAGTACGTGTGTGTTTTTTGCAGGTCGGCCAGGCCCTTGTCATGCGATGTCGTTGCAGAGCCCGAGACTTCGACATTACAGGTCGAAAATAAAAATCAGCTATATCTCTCATTCAAAATTTTGTCTATTTGCTAAAATGAACTTATCTCGCTCTAAATAGTTACGTAACATCTACCAATTTCGAGCTCTCTGAATTCATGCTTTGGAATGCCGTTCTTCGGCTCTCGTGACACGTCTTAAGAACGTTTTCATATCTGCGTTTTATGCACTGTTAAAAAAATCCGTTCAAACTTCTCTCTATATAATATTTTAAATATTGGATCAAATTTGACGTTAATAAAGTTAAAAAATATTAAATAAAAATTGAATACATTGTCTTGAAAAGAATACAGTTCTGCTATTTTTTTAACAGTGAATATATGTATCTATTGTACTTCTTAGCATTTCTGGAATGACTTTAATCATTACTTCTTTTTTTTTATCATTACTATCACAGCGGTCAACTTGGCGCAAACCTGGTTCCTATTGCAGTATTTTCGTCGCTTTACATAGTAATACTTACGAAAGATCTGAGGACTTTGATATAATTTTAAATGCAAAATTTTCTCTATAAAAAAATCGGATTTTTCGTAACATTGTAAATGTAGTCGCTTGATTTATATAATTTTTATTTTTTTTTTAATATTGGAAGCCTAGATAAGAAAAATTGGTCAATCACATAGGTTTCGAGGTTTCGCATTAAATTTATGAGTGAATATTAATCTGATAGAAGAATTCATAAAATAAAATTCTGAAACGATAATATGAGTAATAAAAACATTTGTAAATAAAATTTTTCGTTATTTATTATAAAATCTTGCAATTATTTAATTAATGTACTTCAGCTGTACTTAATATTCTAGATCTGTAAATAATAGTTATTATCATATTTATTTATTTTTTTTTTTGCAATTTCAAGGCGCAGATCCACGAGACAAAGTTGGTATTTCTAGCGCTCTCTTGGCATGGCCTGGTACTTCACAAATTTATTATTAAAGATGCACCTTTTTCCGTTTCTTCTATCGAGTTAATCGCTTCGACTTTATAAATAAACAATTTATGATCATCTATTAATAACAGATTTTATTTTTACAGAACCATGACAGCGATTTGTTTCGTCTGCAATTTACCAATCTTGAGTCATCAGGTGGGCCTGATATGGCAGGGCGGAAATGGATGGGACGATTTAGTTCGGGAGCAGGTCGAGGAATCGACACTGAAGCAACGTCTCGGTAATAACATATTTTTCAATATTAAAAAATCAGAGATTTTTGCTCTCATTTCATAATTTAGCACATGCAAAATTTTATATTAAAATTTATGACTATTTATACTTCTCGAATTTAGAACACAAATGTTATTTCACATTTCTCTTCCAGCATTTATACTTTAGCATTTTCCTCTTTGTGATTCATACGCAGTTGAAATGAAATTCATTTAGGAGTATTTCACTTGAAAAGAAAGCAAGAGCTTTGCATTTTAATAGCAGAGAATTTCAGTACACTAATGTAAAACGCAATATCAATTTCTGTGGAATATAGAACATTTTTCTTTATTTTCGTTCAATATTTGATGATATTTTTGTAGAATTCAGTAGATTTATTTACTTTGGTTTATTTCAGGAACTGGAAGACGTGATTCAGCAGCTCAGATTACCTCAATTTCACCTCCAAATGAAATCCAAGAGACATCACCGACAAATCAGCGTCGTAGACGTTCAAGCTTAGCACAATTGACTGATATTTTGCGAGAATGGGGCGGTGGAGGCACTTCAGGAAAAAGCGGAAAAGTAAATAAACTTTGTCGAAGAGAAACTCTAGCAGATATCGCAAAATCTCTACCTTGGTCGAGACAAACCACAACAGACGCTAGTCACCTTGCTAGTTTGAGAAAAAGAAGAGAAAGCTCCGTGGATAGTGGAATTAAGAGTCAATATTCAACAAAGTCTCGACGTGATTCGACAATTAGCGATTTTAAAAATGACATCGCTAAGCTTTGGAACAAAAAGGAGCAACAACAGACCCAACAAACACCTACTGTTATTTCACCTACTCCTAGAAGAGGTAATAAAATTTACTACCAGGAAATTAATGTTAGTAGTTTAAAATTAAATAAAAAGTAGTCTATTTTAAAAATCTGATTACATTCAGTTTATTAGAGAAAAATGAGATAAAAATTGCAAGTAGATTTATAAAGCAATACCAGACCGTCTGATAATAAACGTTATGTTCTACTGAAGTATTCAGTAGATATAGAAACTAATAGTTGAACATTAATCTCACAAATATTAACTCTAGCTTTTTAAATTTTTTATAAGTAGATATAGAAAGCTTTAGACACGATGTCTGACCTAAAACTTCATGTTCTACTGGAAATTTGAGCACTGATTTATTCACATTACAAGAAA